>OVBA01000046.1:0-123883 GCA_900406435.1 Lepidium aucheri | reverse complement strand
GGGGTTTTTCGTGGGTTTTTCTCCCCCAACAAAACCCCACGACTTTTTTTCCGTAGGAAAACGCCTTGTTTTCTTGTAGTGTTCTATTGATTTGATAGATAACCGGAATTAACCATTGGTTCGGGTTTTAATAGCCGGATATTATTGCACCGGGATTGAACATATTGGCTGCATGGAGTAGGGCTGATTCAGTAAGCAAAAGTTCGATTGATTCTCGAGTTTCAGATTATAGTCTCGATTCAGGAACCTCAATGTCTTGTCCTCATGTTGCTGGTGCAATTGCTCTTCTCAAAAGCATGCATCCCAATTGGTCTAGTGCTGCTATACGATCTGCTCTCATGACTACTGGTAACAAAAATACTCTTGTTATTAGCCAAACTTTAAACCCTCTTACGCGTGGTTATATGTTATCTAGAATCAAATTTTGGTGGCGAAGGGTACACAGATAGACATTAACTACTTGACCAAACTCGTTTTCAAGACTTTGAATTTATTGTTTATGAGTCTATTAATAATTTCAGTGGATTAAAATTTCCGACAACTTATTCTAATAAACTGTTTTCGTCTGAAACCTATCGGAATGACTTAATTTGAATGAATTTTTAGCATATTTTTCGGTTATAACTGTGGTAATACGACTATGACTAGAAAATTGGTGGTTTTTTTGTGGTTTTTTTCTGAAAATTTGTGGATATATGCTAAATATTCGTGGTTTTCCGTGACTTTCTTTTAGCCATATTTTTCTTTCGTGGATATACTATGACTATGTAAATTTTTTTCACTATAGTATGTAAAGCTATAATAACATGAATGTAAAAAAAATATGATATTAGTTTTAGATTTGTTGTTTCAATAGAACAGAATTTATTATAAGATCATAGTTTATGGTACGATTTTGGTCTAGCACAATATTATTTACTACTAAACCGATGATCTTTATTTTATTTTTATTGTAGCTTCGGTGACAAACGAAGACAATGAACAGATCAAAGATTATGATGGTTCACTTGCAAACCCATTTGCATTTGGTTCAGGACATTTCAAACCAACAAAAGCTGCTGATCCCGGTTTAGTCTAAGATGCATCATACCAATCTTATCTTCTCTATGGTTGCTCAGTTGGTTTATACAATATTGACACAACATTCACATGTCCTAGTAATATTCCTCCTGGTTACAACCTAAATTATCCATCAATTTCGATTTCAAGGCTCATAAGGACAGTGACAGTTACTAGGACAGTCACATGTGTTGGATTGTCAGGTAATTCAACATCAAACGTTTATGTCTTCAATGTTCAACCACCATATGGTGTATTGGTTAAGGCTGAACCGGATGTTTTGGTCTTTGATCGGATTGGTCAGAAGAAACGGTTTAACATCATTGTTACACCACAAGTAGATGGGTTTACTGGTGAGAGTATGCAACATTGGTATCGGTTTGGTTGGTTTAGTTGGACCGATGGACATCATGTTGTTAGGAGTCCAATTGCTGTTTCTTTACCTTGATTATTGTTTTGTTTGCTTATTTTAGAGTTGTTTCACTAGTTTTGGATTCTTTTAGATTATTACTTTTATTTAATCCCATTTTCTTGAATTTGTTATACAAGTTTTTTTGGAGAATTCGGGTAAACTCAGTTCAACGGAAATATTATAAATATTATGAGTACTAGAAACTCTGAATGAACCAAAAACTTTTCTCCCAAACGATAGGTTTACGATTCTATGGCTCGACGGGACAATGAACTATGAGATTCGAGTAATTTCAAAACTAGGAGGAGCTATGCGAATACCCTAATATTAAGTTAAACTAAAGTTACAAGGTACATAAACTAGTGAAATAACAGAAAATTTCCGAAAAGCTATGTTTTCTTGTAGTGTACGTCTAAAGAAACAAAGAGACAAGAAATTAACGACTAAAGTTATCCATAAAATGATATATTTGGTTTATCTCTAATTTAACTAGGCACCAGATGGTGAATTCGAATTCCATCCAACTCTAGTTAGAGAATTTAGACTACGGTTCGAACCATTATCGATTCAGTGGTTACTTGTTGACAAAAAAATGTCTTGGAAATAAAACTCGGAAACCAAAATTAATTTCGATAGACATCAAACAGAACTGTAAGAAAGAGGATCTAATTTTTTTTGGTCAACATTAGGTCACAATAGGCTGGCCTATTAGCCAAATTCCAGTATAATACAGACAATACGACTCGATCTCGAAACATACAAGTGCGCGTGCTTTTAGTAAATTTATCATCTGTTATTAGACTAAAAGCCACTTACAGAAAAAGATCTAATAAATCGCAACCAAATTAAATAACCATTCTAAAGCAATTCGTTTGTTTGATGCAAGTAAAGAATATGTCGTTAAGTAACGAAGTCACATACGTAATTGGCATTAGAAAATGACTTATGTGTTGTTTTGGATAAAGTCAATGACATGGCACTTTGAATACCTAATAGCTTGTGTTATAAGTGGACAAAATTGAGTTTAGCGTGTGACATTAATATTGCAAAACGCGTTTTGCGTTTCTTCCGGACGTGTCCACTGATTGCGGTTTAAGGCTTAACACAATGACTTCAATGACTTGGCATATTTCCTAATCAATGTGATTTTCTCGTTGAAGATACTCAATCATCATTATTATTACTTCCAAAAATCAAATCTTTGTATAAACCAGATCTTTATTATTAATCAAATGATCAGATCTTCATTAATAATTAAGATTTTAATTTAGTAGGTAATTCATCAAGATGACATAATATATAGTTCATAGTTCTATTTATTTTTTCTTTTGTCAAACTAATTACTTGATATAAATTTAAGGGTTAAGCATTGTTGTAAATTGTAAGTCTATCTAATAAAATAATAGCTTTATTTGTCAAAAATTGGATCGACAAAATTTAATTTATATCTTAAATTTCTTCCTTAAAACTCAAATAATATAACGTGAATAATTACATAGTTATCCAAAGTCGGTGAAAAAAGATGTAGTCGCACTTCCCAAAAATATAGTTTTTTTTCTTTGTTAACATTAGGTTACAACTGCCCCGCCTATTAGCCAAGTTCGTGCATCATGCAGGTAGCATGATTCGATTCTCAGATATGCAAGTGTGCCTACCTTTAATGAATTTATCACATGCGACTAGTTATGGTCAAAGAAAATGTAATTCTTCCAAAAAGTGTAAAGATTAGGATAATTATCCTTCTAAGAATAATTAATACAATAAAATCAAAATAATTAATTTGTAGTAATTTTAGGAAAGTAAAGATATATACAAGGAATGAAATTTGGATACTTATGAAGAATCTAATGAAACTTTCACGTATTAAACCTTAAAGATAATATTCTTTTGATAATGACTTCATCATATCACATATAATACTACATTTTGGCTTTATACGTACACGCTTTTATATACAAACAAAATCAACACGTATACATAAATACAAAATACATTTATATACGTAAAATCTTACGTATATATATGTCTCAATCTGGTCATTTCTTCTCCAATATTCTCAACGATAATGTCGGAAGAGTTTCAGGAATCAGACATTGTATTTTCAGACCAAACAAAGAACTTAGAGAGAAGTACAAAACTATGTAATAACGAAAACGACGAGAAGAGTTTAAGAAGGGAAAAGAAGGCGGAGAAAACAGCTCCGGTTAAAATTCCGGTTAAGAATAGTCGGTTTAAGGAATGGGAAACGACGGAGGAATTTGAAGAAGAGAAGACTCCTCCACATGTAATAATTGAAAGAAGAATGAAAGAGCAACAAGCTTTTTCATTTTGTACTCTTAAAGGAAGAGATTTGAGTCGTCACCGGGATTATGTTCTTAGGATAACCGGTTTTTTAGAAGTTTGATTTTACTTAACCGACTGGTTTGATTTTCTTTGTTTTGTTTAATTGACCGGTTTACTTATGTCGGGAATTTTTATTTTCTTTTTGGGTTGGGTGTGTTTTTGATTCGCCTACCTGTTTTGTATTACATGAAATCTGAATTTTTATTTTTATTTTTTTCCAAATTTGGTTTTAGGTTTAGTTGGACCGATTTACATTACCTTGTTAGGTGTCCAACTGTTGTTTCTTTTACTTTTGTTTTTCAAAGATAATATTAATATTTGGTCACAATGACCGGCTCAATAGCTAAATTCCTACATAAACTTTGTAGGTGATGGAACTCGATCCCTGATAATATATGTGCACCTGTTGTTGGGTGTCAAACTGTTGTTTATTTACCTTAATTATTGTTTTCTTTTGCTTATTTTAGAATTGTTTTATTTGTTTTGGATTCTTTTAAATTATTACTTTTATTTAATCTCTTTTTTAAATTTGTTATATAGATTTTTTCTAAAATTCAGGTAATCAAATTTAACGAAAACACTATGAACATTATAAGCACTAGGAATTTTGAACGAACCAAGGATTTTTCTCCCAAACCTGTAAATAGATTAACAAGACAATGGACTATGAAATTCGACTAATCTCAAAGCTAGGAGTCATGCAAATACTCTTACATTATTTAGGAACTTAGCTAATAGATCGGTAAATTGTGATTCAATATTAACAAAAATATATATATGGTTTAATCAATAATAACCAGAGTTCCATGATCAATTCAAGTTCATTGTTAAATCAATATTTTCCCCAAATTTAGAACTTAAATTTCGGACATTTTTGAAATGGAACAAAAGAGAAAAATTCATACTCATGGGAGTTAAAATGTAATTGTAATTTCTACCACTGAAATAGAAAAAAGCTTGGATTTAATCCGAGAGAAGTATTACTACAATCAGTAAGCTTCAAAAGAAGGACGAAAAAAAAGGTTTTATGCTGCAACAAGATCTGGTGTCTCAGCTTCAACAGATAGCAAAGTTGTGTGAACTTTGTCTACCCAACTGTCCAATTGATCTCTCAAAGCTTTGATCTGTGGAATCCCCAGTACTCTTGGTTGAGCCCACGAGACGTACACTGTTCCATTCACTTGGTCTACGATTCCCTCAATCAAATGCACCTGAATCATTCAATTTCCACTTTTATTTCTACAGATTCATAACCATACACAATCATTCTATGTCTTATTGAGGAACCAATATTTGAATTCTCTGAAAAAATTAACCTATAAGATGAAAAATGCGGATACATACACCCTACAAAAGCATACAATGCATATAATGATGTTTCTATGTTGTTCTTAATCGAATGACGGGTATTGAAGTATCATTATGTTAGTCACGCAGACAAATCTCTTAGAAGAGAAAGATGCAAGGAGATACTGATACTTACAGAAAGGCTCTTCATCAGAAGGTGCTCTACATCTTCAATGGAAAGTTTTGTACGCTCAGCGATGATACTCAAAGGAATAGTTCTATCTTCAGCAGGTCGGCTGAGGTAGTGTTTAAAAGTAACTGCATTAGCGCAAGATTCTATATATATAACTGAAGTGGTGTAAGGGATAATTGCCTAGAGAAAAGTTTACCTGAAGATGATCTCGATAAGGCAAAGAATGTTTATCTTTTCCAATAGCTTCTTCTCATTCTCAACCAGTGCTGGTTGAGCTATCAAGGATGCATTGTGAACACGGCATAGTTCTTGATACTGAACTAAATCACCATGGTTGAATGCTTGGAGAATGTGGTAAAGCCATTCCACATTTGTTCCAAGGAGACTTTTCAACTGTCATAAGAGAAACACTAAATATTAGCGAGCCATCAACAACTCTAAGCAGAATATGAAATTCGAGGGTTAGAAGCTATATCTATGTTCAAAAACACTTTGGCAAACACCAAAAACAATAGATTAACGAGAAACCATCTATTTACACAGGAAAAGTTTGCAGTAGCTTAACTTAAGCTGAGAATGAAGGAGAACTTACAATGGGATGGGCTAACAATTCCCCAAAGTTATAGATGTTTTCTCCAAGTAGAGCTGAAAGTGACAAATCAAAAGCCAAATCCTGAAAGACACAGATATGATCAGATATCAACAATTTGATCCTCCTGTTTTCTCCAAATTCCACTAATCTTCTTATCCATTATCGCTAACAGGGAACTTGGTATCCAAATATTTAAAAAGACATGTAAAACTATTGGATATATACCAGCTTAAACGATTCTGAGAGGTCCTCCACAGACGTATATGCAAGATAAAGCAGAGCACTTTTGTAAAAATCAGAAAATTCTTGACGGAACTTATGGTACTGAGAAGACACCCAATAGAAGTTGGCATGGACTGATGGGTCAATGTCAGTCATACTATCAAGTGAGCTCTGTCCATTGTCCAAGATTTTCTTGCACTCTTTCTGATCACCTTGCTCAAGTTTGAATAAAGCTTTTTGTGTTTCTATGTATATGATTGGCTCAGTTATCCGAGGCTCTTTAGTAGCTTTGAGTTTCTCAATCACACCTTCCAGATAGCTAACTGCAGCTTCTTTCTCAGGGTACTGTCTGGAGACCACCACAGCAAAATGCGCAAGCTTCAGAAGATTGATCTTCGTTTCAAAATCAGTGATGAAATTGTTGTAGAACTGTATTAAAGCATCGCCAGCCTGAAAGTAAACAAGTTATGATTGACACACAAACTTGGAAGCAACCGGAAAATGTAATCATTCATCAGATATAAGCGTGTAAATGATCCACAATCTCTTCCCAGACATTGCTAACAGGCATATCAATATCATACACCCGAAGAATGTTAAAACAGGATAAAACCAAGCAAACACCACATTCTAAAACGTCTTTAAACCCTTAATGAAGAAGGTTTTAAATAGCTCTGAGCCAAAATGTTCAAGTTGGGATTATTCTTCCATAACAAGAGATGAATACTCACGAAATTCAGCAAAACTATAAAACCCTAACTCCTAAATTTCTTCATACACCCTAACTCGAGAAAACCCTAATTCAAATCGAATCGCTGGATCTTATTACTCCGGAGTAAACAAACAGCTTCTACCAAATTTCTCGAGATCTATGAACCCTAAGTTCCCAAGGATACCAAACAAAAAGAAAGCTCCGTTCGATATAAAAACCATAGCTACTAAAGACGAGAAGCAAACATACCTGAAAAACGGCGAGAGCAATGAACTGTTCAAGCTTAAGGGTTAGTTGATGCCAGAGCTTTTTCTGATACAGATCTGCAAGCGAATTGTACCATTCACCGAGCTCTGGATGCACATTTTTCAGAGATTCTAAGTATTGAAGGGCAGCCATGGTGGAAGCAAACAATGACGAAGAGGAAGAAGAAATTACTCGCGAATTCGATCTTTATATTCAGCTGTGCGAATTTACAAATCCTAAAAACCCTTTCACTTTCTCGTTTGCTAATCAGATAAAACAACCGGGGCCAAAATCTAAATTTATAGGTTTCACGAGAAATTTATGTAAATAAAATTTATTCAAACCGGCAATTAAAACCGAAATGGGAGATGAACCGGATCGAATTACTATCCAAATCGCAGGTTTATTACTCTAACCGGCCGGATTTATCCGGTTTTAAAATTATTGGTTTCGGATTACGGGTACTGGTTATTGGGTTTCGAGTTTCGAGTCGGGTCAATTCTACTGCCAAAGACGCCTTTTGAATTCTTCTCTCTCCCACAATCTCACTAGCTTTCACTTCACGGAGGCAGAGAGCTATGGATGAGTTTGATTGGGATGAGGAGTTTGTAAAAGCCGCCATGGAAGTCTGTGAGTTTCATGAATCTTCTCAGTTACCTCCTCCGTTAGCTCCAGTAACTCTACCAGCTCCTCCGGCGCCGGAGATGTCGACGATTTCATCGTCTTTAACTCACGCTGTGCAATTACACTCCGCCGCGGGACAACGGAAAAAACTTCCAGTTCATGACCCTTTCCTCAACTATTCGCCACCGAGAGTTTTCTCTCAAAAATCAGGCGGTAACAGTGACGCGTTAATGGATTATGCCAACAATGTGAAGACTGGTAAATCAATCTCACCGCCTTCTTCGAGTCGTTGCCACGATGCTGAGAAAGATCTCGAAATTGACCGCTTAAAGGTTAGGATTCTGCTTTCTCACTGTGATCACAATGATATTTGGCTGATATTTAGTTTCTCATATTGTTCTGGTTGTGTATATGATGAACAGAAAGAGCTAGAACGTATCTCGAAACAGTTGCTCGATCGGGTATAATCTTAGCTCACAATGCTCAGTTCATTTAAATGTTCTATTGCAATCCATTGAATGTTAAAATCACTTTGATTGTGTCAGGAACAAGAATGTTCTCAGCTTAGAAAGGGAAAAGACCAAGAAGCACAGTCTAAAAATTTTTGTGCTGATAATAGAGGACAATGTTCTACAGCTCATGCTTCTAAGAGACCAAACTTGTGAGTGAACTTTGTTCTCCAGTATCTAAACTTGGATCTTAAAATTGTCGTTTTCTTGTTTCTGAAAGAACATGGATTGATTTCTAAAATACCATTGCCTTAAAGTATCTAGTCTTGTAGAATATAGCGTGTTGGAGAGTGAATTCATTTAGCGTGTTGAGTAACTGATGTGCTTTCGTTTTTCGTACTTTTTATTACACTCTATTAGGAATTGAACATCTGCATGATCAGAACTTCTTGTTCATCAGCTTGGTACTCTTACTTATAATGCAAATCACCAATAATGGTCTAATGAAGAAGTCTTGTGCAACAGGGAACCAGATGTTGCAACTTCTTCAGTAAATCATAGAGAAATCGACTCGACAACAAGGTTAGATGATAAAAGAAGTACGTGACTTTTGATATTAACAATGAGTTAAAAGATATTTTGAAGTCCTATTTTGTGAATTTTATTTGGTTTGAGATTCATTTAATTGCTTTGCCGTAAATCAGGTTTCAAGTTCAAGACTACTGGTGTTCAGGCGGATCTGGCCAATCATGCTGACCTTATAAAGAAACTACAAGATATCTGGAGCAACTCAAATAATCCAGATCTGAGGAGAAATCTAATCTCAGAGTTGCTACTTTCTTGTTCAGAAGATCTCCAGGTCCTCTATAGTTTTATGAAAAATACACCTTCCCAAGATATTGATAGAAAGAACCAATCCAAAACCTCGTCGAATATTCAATCTTCGACAGCATTAGAATCTGAAAAAGTATATCAGTTGTACTCTGCTGTAACAAGGGTGAGGCTTTAGTTCAAATATACTTTCATTATATGAGTTATTGGTTACACTATATAACTGAACTGCCTATGTTTGCTGCAGATCAGCTATGGATTTGTAAATTTGAAGACTTTGGTTGAACCACTACTTGATCTCTGTAAAGCAGAAAATGTGAGTGAGATTTAGATTCAAAGCTATATCCACAAGTTGTAGCTTTCTGGTTTATTATATTCACCTTTTTTGGTGACTTTATTCATTTATTTGTTCCGCAGGCCATACTTGTTTATAGATCTCTCCGTGTACTACATGTGCTGTTGGAACATCTATCTGGATTTGAAAAGAGATTTGAAGCGAAGTAACTCTCTATCTGGGATTATTTTTCGAACATATATGCATTGGTTTTTGTGTTCTCCTTTACAAGATACAGTTCTTATGCGTTCTTATGAACTTTGGTTTTGATATATCTACAAAATACAGGGACGATATCAGTGATGAGAGGAAGATTAATTCGAGCAAGAAGAGTCAAGGAGACACAGATAATGCTCAGCCAAACAAGCATTCCCTGTTTAAATTGGTTACTCAAATTGCAAGCAGAAGAACCGAAGAGGATGTGAAGCTTGAAGCATTGTCAATAATGAATATACTCGTAATGAGTACTGATGCTTATACCGAGAGACAAACGTAAGCACTCCGAACTTTAATCTTTCTCTGGTTTTACTAAAATTTGCCTTCAAATAACGTTAAATTTTATTTTTGACCAGTTTTGTCTCCAATGAAGTTTTTGAGAGCATTTCAATACTCTTAGGAAAAAAAGCTGGTTTACATGTTCGAAAAGAAGCTATTCATCTTTTCTACTTGCTGCTTAACTGTAAGTTCCTATTTAAGTTCAAAGATCATACTTATACTTGTTTGTTTATTCTCTTCCAACAATTCTTTTCCTGAAGTATGACTATTTTCTGTTCACAGCCCCTACACTATTAGCTAGATTTGATTCTCTCAACAAGGATGGGGATTCTTCAGCTACTGAAAACGACAATGGAGGAAATCTCTTTTCTTTGGAAGCACTTAATAAGATCTTTGAAGGCTTAGCGGATTGTTTGACTTCTCCCAGAAAGACATCACAGGTATCAAAATAATGAAAAACACTCCTCCTATCAAGTAGTTTACTGCAAATGGACTAACACAGCTTTCGGTTGATTTGATTTCAGGATCTAGAACTCTGCCAGAGTGTAATAAAGATCTTGGCTTTAGCAGCTTCTTCAGGGAACTCTGGCTATGAACTGCTCTCAAATCACAAACTACCTGAAGACACTAACTTCTTAATGTTGATACTGCATCTTTTAGTAGCGGAAATAGACTCGGAATCAATAGAGTTTCATCCAGACACAGACATATTCGAAGCGAGGTATATTGCTTCACCAGAGTGATTTACAACTAAAACTTCAATCAAGAACTAACTTTTGTATTTGTTTTACTTTGTATAGGACATTATTAATAAGAGAGATACTGATTCTACTTAACAGACTTGTCTCGGGATCGTCAAGCTGTGCAACAATACTAATGGAACTAACAAAAAGCAGAGACATGGCAAGCTTAACAGTTGATGCAGCCACAAGATTATCACGCAAAGTAAACTTGTTTAGACAACCTGAAAGCATTCAGAGAATAAGAGGATCTGAAATTATAGAGTTAGCCCGCATTTTTAAAAGACGGGTTTTTGCCTTCTTAGGTGACAATACTTCATAGTTGAGTTATGTTCTAATGAGTTATGTTATGTCTAGTCCAGAGCAATCGTCTTTAATAGAAGAAAGAAACTGAAACAGGTCTTTCATGGAAAGATATGAGAAACAAAAGCAAGCATGACCCGACGGAGGATGATTCTGATCATCAAATTCTTAGATTTTGCAAGCTATCCACCACTTCAACTTCAGGTTTAGCTTTCGCTTTCGCTTTTGGTTTGGGTTCGGGTTTGGCTTGTATAAGACGTAGCCCGCATAGCTTTTTTATGCATATCAACCATACGCTCAGGTTTACCTCTCACAAAATTCCTATTACCGAATTCCAATACATTACCAGACCTCTTAACTTCTTTGAAGCCCTACCAACAAAATCACACACAATAATTACAACGAAGCATTGTTCAAAAGCTCCAAAAACTTTGCTGATACTCAAAAACTTACCTTAAACTTGAGCCTTTTGATAAACTTCTCCAAAGTAGTGCAATGGAATCTCGGAAGAATGTTTCTAAGAACAAGCTCTTCTGGATTGGTAACAACGAAACTCTTGTTTCTTTTGCCCCATGAAATGAATGAATCTGTTGAAGGATCATCGACCAATTCATATATACGCTCGTAGAAGCTAAGGAATATCTGTTGAATCAGTCACGAATTAGGCCCTTTTATAACCAAAATCTAGCAAAGCAAATCAAATTCCTACAAGTGAAGAATTCAGTAATTAGACTAACTTTAAACTTTTTGTGTTTTCTCTTAGCGGATTGTAATGGCACAGCCTTGGTTAACGACGGCGCTGGAGCCGGAGGAGCCGGTACAGTCGCTGGAGCAAATGGAGGAGATAAGTGAGAATTATAGACTTCTATGGTGGCTTTTAGAAACTCCTCATTCCGATCCTCGATGTCTTGTTTATCCATTGCTCTCTCTTTGTAAACACTGCAATTCGAAACCCTAAGGGGAAAGTATTTGGTGATTAGGTTAACGAAGTTATAGAGAAGGAAGGGTGGAGTACAAGTTATAGACTCTTGTATATTTATTGCATTTTGGGCCCTCTATATTTTTCATTATTGAATTTAGCNGAATTTAGCTCCTTTGTTTCCCTTTGTATTTTTTTTTTTTTTTTTTGCAAAAATAATTACAATTAGAAACAATATTAAAATGAGATGAAATGATTTTCAAATACGAGAAAATCCTTTAATATTCATAATTTGTATATTTAAATAATATTTATCATTAACCTTTTATATTTTCCACTTTAAGAAGTTATTCTTGCAATTAAAAAAAATTGACGCTATTAGTTTTTTTTTCTTTCTTCTATGTTTCTTTCATAAGTAGAAATAAGTAAATCTCGATCTCTTCTCATTTCTTCATTTCTTCTGAGTTTAAAATTTCTTTAAAATAGAAATTTCTGAAATACATATGATGTAACGTTTTATATAATAGATGTGGTTATTCTTTATATAATTGATGTGTGATTATAAAATGTTAATAAACATAGAAACAAATAACAAATATAATGACGGGAAGCTTTTAACTTACAACCAAGTAGAGAAACCACATATGATAGTGGATGAGAGAACTTTACCATTATATTCATTAACAAAAAAATAAATGGTTTTTCTTGAAAAAATTTCAAGAGAGTATCAACATTTGAACAAAATATAGGTTTAGTTAGTTTTTTTTGGCATGAAACCAAAAAACTTTTACTCTTTCAATTTTCTGATAATTTTCATTAAATGAAATATTCACATTTAAAAATATATATATATATATATATACACACATTTGAACCAAAAAGGAAAAAAAAACGGAAATATATCAGAAAATTGATCCTGGGATATGAGTATTGATCCAAAAAGAAAAAAAAAATTGAGGGAGGGAAGAGATTGATCCGAAACTGATCCTGATATCGTACCCTAGACCCAATTCAACCTCGTACTCTTCCGTCCAATGTACTCGACGAAGTTCCGGCCAACAACAACATCTTCGCGGTTGCCATGGCCATAATCGCCACCATTTCTGTCGTTGCTCTGATTTTTCTGAAAAAAATGAATGTGATAGGCTCATAAGAAGTTCTGGTAGTTTAGTCTTCTTTTTGTTTTACGAATTGTATGTAGTATAAGAGTCGTCTCTATTCATTTGAGTTGAGAAGTGAGTTTTAAGATCTCTCGAAAATTTTAATTTGTATTCATTCTCTCTATATTGAACTAGATATAGATCCGTGCGATGCACGTGCTATTTTTTATCAAAAAACTTAATATGTATGATACTTACAATTGGATAATATTTTGCATTGCTACAATTAAAATTAGTTGTTAGCCAAGAAACAGGTGACCCAGATCTAGCTTGGCATCATGTGGTAAATTCGAATCCCGTTAGAACAATTTAGTTATGAATCAGATTTTGTCAATCCCATTAGTGTTAGAAAAAACAAGTAAAGTTGAAAGAAAAAAATTAGTTGTGTTAATTAATCCTACAAACAAACAAAAACTGACGAAATATCTAAATCATCAACTAATCTTTTATTTGTCCACAAATACAAGATCAATAGAAATCTAAGACTAAATGCTAATAGGTTATATAACAAAGGTTACAAAGCCAATCTCTCACTCAATAGATACTCGCTACATAATCAGCTTCAAAGATCTGACCCTGTTTTGATAGTCTGGTTCTGTCCCTCTAGCAAACTTATTTGTCGCCTCAGTTTTGCAATATGAGCTTGTACCTAATCAAACAAAGAGTCAATTCAAAATCATCAAAACATACACTAAAAAATGGTCTTAACATTTATATCAAAACTATAAGTGAATAGTGTACCTGTTGGCGAGCAGCTGCGAGCTGTAATAACTCATCTGCTTCAGAGAAACTCATGAACCATTGTCCTAAACTATGATCTTTTGTATCACCTCTCTTCCTTTTTCCACTATCTTCGATTTGCACTAAAACACACAATCAAGGATAACATTTGTTGTGTGAGAAGACAGTTAAAGGCATAATCAACTAAATTATAAGATCTTATAGATTGGAAGAGCTTACTTGGAGCAGGCAAGTTGTAACCAGGAGGTAATCTAGGAAATGTTAAAGCCGGATGATTCTGAACCCTAGCTAGAAAACTTTCCGAAGGATCAGGAAACACAATCTCGTCGTAAGATTCCACAACTACAGGCTTCTTCATTGTCAAAGGACCTGATTCATCTTCCGGGTATAATTTCAAATGATGATACCTAATGTATACCAAAAACAACTATAACTCATAAGTAACTCTTCCAATTGCTCTCATCTTCCTAATAACAACAAACATGCTATGTAATGAGAGGACTTACAAACTCAATGGCTTGTCACAGACATCACTGTGGAAATGCAATGTGATTGCAATCTCGAATTCTCCCCAACCAGATTCTGATACCTCGAATGGAGGCTCCTCGATAACTCTTGTTGGGTTATTGAAACTAGAATGAAGCTGAAAAACCACTTTCTTTATCACAACACTAATATCTTCATTTGTTGCCCCTCGAACATACACAGACCACTTGTGAGATTGATACCTGCAGAAACATAATCAAAAGGCACAAATCAAAGGGTATTGTCAAAAACATAACTTTTACAAAATAACTTTTCTTCAGAACATAAGAACTTTTCATCATTTTTGAGAAGAACTAAAACCCAACAACAATGACTAAACCCGAACTTCAAAACTTTACTGATGAAAAGAAGAACTTTGCATCACTGTTCCAAAAAGAAGTAAACAATAATCTATAAACCCGAATTGTGTCATTACAAAATTTCAAAAGAAGTTGAATTTGGAGAAACATTATGTTTTCACAATAAGATTCTGAGAGATACTTACTCACTAGCCTTCTTCCCAAGCCAGAATGCAATGTTACCATATACAATTGGAACACTTATTTCAATGTCTTTAAGCTTCTTCTGTAGTATAAACCCAAACGAAAAATCAATTTAGTAATCTAAGCTTTTGATGATCAACAATTATACAAATTTAAGAGCTAACATAACAAAAAAAAGTGGACTAATCTTCTGGGTTTATGTTGAAAGACGAGAAAACACACACCTTTTCCTCAGATTTGCTCATTTTGGTTTTGAGCGATTTCAAAGTAGGTTCACTAATTTCAGGCTGATCTTGAGCTTGTTTGTTCGTCATTTCTTCTGGGAAATTAAGAATTTCATTCGGACAAATCGTCTTCTTCTTCCTCTTACTCTCCTGCTCAATAACACGAATTCATCAGCTTTATCTCCACATCGTTGAATTTGTAGAACCAGATCTAAACGGCGATGAATCAACAAGCACTCACTGTTTGTTCTTTCTTCCACCATTAATTTAGGTTATTTTCAGATAAAACAAAAATTTACCATGTAAGGCCCAAGTCTATATAGTTACTGTGGCCCAATTAAATGTTATTTTTTACTGTGTTAGGATTCTTAAAAAGAATAGAATTATCCTAACACCCAAACACTCTTTAATTATTTCACAAAAACTCACTCGAAGCTTTTCTTCAATTCTCTTTGTAATCGAGATTTATCTTCCATTGAAGACGACAATGCAGAGGTTTTGCACCAAGCTACGTTCCATTTCCGTTCAATCAAATCGGAATCTCTCTTTTACTGGTTCTACTCACCGTCTGATTCACCATTCTCCTTCTCCTAGTCGTCATTTGACAACCCTAGGTTTCGCCAATACTAGCAAATGGAGCTTTGTTCCCGCCGCCGGAGTTTCTCCATTTAATGCTAGCTCCATGGGCTCTATCTTTGTTCCTCATCATGTAAGTTTTGAGAATCTCAATACATTTGTGTTAGCTCTTTAGATTCGCGAATTTAGTGAGTTGGGTGATAAACGAACATGAGAGTATTCACGGGACTGTTAGGTTAGGATTTAGCAGCTGTAAATTGCTTTAGATTGGTTTATAGTTTGAGTTGCTTCTGTAGAATTTAAACTTTCGATCTTGATTGTGTGAAGCTTTTGAATTTTTCTAGCTCTTATTTAGGATCGAATGTACTCTATAGATTGTTCGGTAGCTCTTGCACTTTGTTATCAACCCAACTGATACAAGAGAATGCTCTGATAAATATTACTACCTTGCAAGTGAAACCTCACTCAATCTCGTATAGTAAACTCATTTTCTTTTCTGGAATCTGAACATTCGAATTTACTGTGTATGATTCTTGAATCCTATGTCTCGTGTTTGGTCATAGGCAACAGAATTGTCCTAGTTCTGATACTTGGTTTCTGTAATAAGGAAAGGGATAGTTAGTTCAGAGGATGTTCAGTCGCTTTGATATTATGATATTATGTTCTCTTTAAATCAATTGACAAAAACGAATTTCTTGAATATCATCATTACCAACTGTGCAAGTTTAGCATCACTAAGAGCTGTAGATATACTGAATCTGTTTGGGGTTTATAGGTGTTGTATGAATCTTATTCTTACATAGCCATCACAGTAAGAAAAGAAGAAAATATCTTATGTGTATCATACTGTGCAATATCAGTTTATATGTGTTGAGTTATCTTATGTAATATGTACCTTGATTCTCCGTGCTTTTAGTTTGTTCAAGTACGGAATATCACTTCCAAAGAAAAGATGGCGAAATGGAAGAAGAAGTGGAGACCTAGGACTCCAATTACATCAAAAGTCAAGAAAATTAAGATCAAGTTTTATTCGTACGTTCTGTTTCTTCCAAGATTAGATATGTCAAAGCTTTTGAAGGTAAAAGTTTGTTCTCTCGCTCAACAAGTATTATTTGTTGAATCTATATCTCAGGTCATACAAAGATAGGTTTAAGACACTAAATGATGGTACCATTCGTCGCTGGAAAGAGGGCAAGCGTCACAACGCACACTTGAAGGTAACAGCACCTTATTCCTTACTCGACAATATGAGTGATTATTTATTCTTTTGGTCAATGCCTCTGGTAGAACAGTATGATATAAACTAATCAGAAAATTGCTTACACCTGATTTCAGCTGGTAGTGAAAGTAAGTTTAACTTAGAAATTGTGATTGAATTAGGTTTCTATTGTGAATCCTTGTTAAGCTTATATAGATTTGTATCTACAATACTATCTCTATTGTTTGATCATCTCTTTGAGTTCTGTCTTCTATAATGTGGAATATTTCTGTGTAAGGTTGAGAAATGGTGAGAGTAATGAATATTGTTACTTGATGCAGTCAAAGAGATCAAAGCGTAAATTAAGACAACCTGGACTAGTACCACCTGCATATGCCAAAACCATGAAGAAACTCAATTTCTGCAACTGAGAGATAAGGATTCAAACAGTATGATTACGATAAAACCCAGTCTCTTCCAGTTTTTCCCAGATAATTTTGGCTCACTGGTACCTCAAAATTTAGTTCCAAGTTTTTAACCTTATCACCAAGTAATAAATTGGCAATTTTGGTCCTTTTCCTAAGATTTTTGATTGAACTTACCAAATTACTTGAGACTATAATCGTATATCGTTTTAATTGAAAAGCAAAATGGTTAAGTTTCTCTCTTTTCCACCTAAACCAAATCTGTCTTCTCGATTTGGTTCGGTTATATAATATCCCGGTTCAGTATAATTGTACCGGATGTGGATTTCTCAATTTAGAGTTTAGGACAAAACAGAGAATACATACTATTGCACATTGAAGCGGTCTTAAAGCCACGTGTATTACATGTGGGTCCCAAATCCAACAAGCGTTAGGACAAAACACCAAAAAGAGGTCCACGTGTCAATTGTAAAATTACGATAATGACCCCACCGTCGAACATGTGACTTTCAGATTATTCTATTCTCCTTGTCCACCGGCGAATATTCCATGCTGGCAACAAGTCTACGTGACATGCTTGCTCCATGCACTTTGTTTTCGTAACAATTCTTTTTTAATTATTAATATAGAAACAATTGGTTTATTATTATTTTTTCTTTTGATAAAAATATTTTTATCATTGTTATAAACTTTATTTTATCTAATAACCAACTACCAAAAAAAAAAACAGTAAACATTCATCATATATTGCTAGTCGCAAATTAAAATGATTTCTATTGCCAATAATAAAAAATAATAAAAAAGAAAATTATTTATTATCGAGAATGAAATTATTTTTATTAAAATAAATTATTTATTAACTACTCAGGATAGCCGAGAACGTGTGGCCTAATAGTATAAGCCATTTTACCATTTCTCAGACACCAGAGTTCGATTCTTTCCAGATGTAAGGGGAAAAAAAAATTTGGCTATAGATCGGATTTTTGTCGATACTATTAGTAATAAAAAGATCCTATTAGTAATAAAAAAAATGAGTAAAGTTCAAAAAAAAATATTTATTTTTATTGGTTTTCGGAACTAATTAAATATATAAATAGTGTGAAGTGATCCAATCTACTGGTATATGGTAATTCACATTAAAGGTGGATATTATCATATAATGAGAGATCGAATTCTATTGTGTCTCTGTAGGAATTTAGCTAATAGGTTGATTAATGGTTCAATGAAAAAAAAAATTAATGTACAAGTAGTTTACTAATTTGGCTGGACCATTTTATAAGATTTAAGAAAATCCGACAACACATGAATCATAAATTTATGTGATACCTAAATAAAGGACCAACATGTAGAGAGAGATTTTGATTGTTTTGAGAGTAAGACAAAACCTTTAGTCATAAGTTATTTAATTTTAAAATTCATAAATCTAACAAAAAAATATTCAATTGATCAAAAATGATAATTCCCAAAAAAAACTTATATATTCTTTGAAGGACTACAATCTAGTGATAAACAAATATTCATGATGCGGGCCATGTTCTTCTCTCCCATGTTACGATTCTGAATAATTTATATACTAAATTATTAAAGTACGTAATTGATCTTATTTTATTCTATTAAAAGACAATATATAAGTTTAACATTATGGGCATACATTTAAACGCAAGTAACATGCGTTTGTTTGGCGATTGCGTTTGAACCACACTACACTTTCGATAAATCGCTATTCATGTTCTGAATTCCACTAAAAATTGATCATGTTATACTGTTTTATCGCATTCATTTAGATTGCTAAAAAGCGGCTACAAAATTAAGTTTGAAGAAAAAAATAAATAGTATAGTGTTTGACAAAAAAAAGAAATAAATAGTATAGTAAAAAAGTGTTAAAAAATCTAAGATGTTTTGTGGATGGTTATTGGAAAGATTTAAAGTAATTTTTAGGAGCAAGATGATTTTGCTTCTCTAACGGATTGGAAGAGATGCGTATTAAGGATTGTTGAGTTAGTACGAATTTCTCAATATCCTTACATTCTGAATTGAAGTTGTTCATTAGAAGATGTTAAATCTAAATATATTGGAGATTTTCTTGGCGTCAAATTGTTCAGAAGTGTTAAAAATGGTGGTAAATTTAAAGAAGTGACTAGTATTCGTACCTTATATTGAAAATTTTGCGAGATTTATTAATTTTTTTTATGCATAGTTGACATTTTTATTCACAATAAAAATTTATTTCTTAAAGATTTTTCGTCCAAACTAGCGTCAATATTTATTTTAATAAAACTCTGAAGTTGACAAAAATAAAATTATGTGTTTAAAAAATTTAAAATAGGGAAAAAAATTCTAAAAATCTTTATAACTATATTGCAAAAGAAAATAATTTATAGAACCTTCAATATAATAGCATGTAAAAAATAAATAGATCATATGATTTTTTTTCAATATTGGATGGATTAGACTCAATACATAGCATAAAATCCACTCCAATTTTTTTTTCCCAAGCTACTATAATACAGTGGGTAAAAATCGAACTTTAGTATAAAATCATTAGCTGGATCATTATAACTATCAGACTGAGAGCAATTCGACAAATAGATTATATGATTAGATCAATAATAATAATAATAATAATCGAAAATGAAATAAATAAAAAATACACACCAAAGGTTGACGTTAAGTGACGAATCATGTCTCCACTTCTCCTCCTCTATCATCATCATCATCATCGCGACGACTTTTTATTCTCTCTCTCTTTTTCTCTCTCAGATTTTCCTGAGAAAACTCTTTTAATCTTCTTTGATCTCTTTCTTCATCACCTGTCTATTTCTCTCCTCGTCGCTTTCTGTTAAATTTCTCTTTGCCCTAATTCTACTTTACATTCCAATCTCCAACTAATTTCAAATTCGCTTCCACTGAGATTCCTCCTTCGACTGTAATTTACTAGCTCAATCGCCATTTTTACCGTCTTTAAGGTTACGATTCCTTCTCCAAATCTCGACATTCGGAAGAAGGAAATATTCGAAGTTAGATTGATTTTCCCGCCATTATTTGGATAATCGAAATCAAAAAATGGAGAGAGTGAATCTAGGAGGTTTAGGTTACGACAATGGCGGTGTGATGATGACTAGAGATCCTAAACCAAGGCTTCGTTGGACTGCAGATCTTCATGATCGCTTCGTTGACGCCGTCGCTAAACTCGGTGGCGCTGATAGTAAGCTCCTTCTTCTCCGGTTTAGTCTATACCAGATCATCGTCTTTTATGCAAATTGATTAGTAGCTTCTTTAGCCTTGGGCATTTCGGACTTTGGTTCGGGTCTGGTTTGAGTCTTTGCGGGTTCGAGTTTTTGGGTCTATTAATTAAGGATCCATTTTGGATATTTCTGTTTTTCGAGTTCGGTTTAGTTCGGATATAGATCAGTTTGGTTTCGGGTATTTATATGTATAAATTCAAAAATTGTAAAAAATTAATAGAAATAACTATAAAAAAGTCTAAATTTAACAAAACTTAATGAGATATCCATTCGGTTTTTGATTCGGTTCCGGTTCAGGTTTGGATTTGATTTTTCGGATACATAATTTTAGGATTTATTGGGGTATATTGTCGAGTTTGATTTGGGTTGGTTTCGATTCAAATTTCGGATATCGGGTTTTATGCCAAATCATTGTCTCTGTTATGCAAATTGATTAGTAAGCTCCTCCGTCTTCTCTTTCTTCTCCGGTTTATTCCGGTTTATTCTATACCAGATCGTCGTCTCTGTTATGCAAATTGATTAGTAGCTTCTTCTTCTTCATTCTCTCCGGTTTAATCCGGTTTAGTTTATTTTTGTATGATCTGCAGAAGCAACTCCTAAGTCGGTTCTGAAGCTAATGGGATTAAAAGGATTAACATTGTATCATCTCAAGAGCCATTTACAGGTCTAATATCTTTACGAATTAATCATTTATAATGACTAATAATAATAATGTATTGTCTTGATGAATTTGTTTTACATATTTGCAGAAATATAGACTTGGTCAACAACAAGGGAAAAAACAAAATCGAGCAGAACAAAACAAAGAAAATGCTGGTATGTAAGAATCTATGATCATAACAATACATTAAAATGAATGAATCTAAGGAATATTATCTATGTAGATGAATTGAGAATCTAAAAATGACTTATTTTCTTCTGTTTGATTTATCACAGGAAGTTCATATGTGCATTTTGACAATTGTTCTCAAGGAGGAATCTCGAATGAAACAAGATTTGAGAGCCATCAGAGGTAATTGTGATGTTAATATTGATGAATCTGTATCTCATGATCTCAATGGATTTGTAAACAAAATGGTAATGAATATGTGCAGACAAAGCGGGAATGTACCTTTTGCAGAAGCAGTGAGACATCAGGTTGATGCACAACAGCGGTTTCAAGAACAACTCGAGGTAAGAACACAAAAGGATATAAAACATTCTCTTCTTTTTTGATCGACAAGGCCCGATAAATGGTCCAAACTCATCCCTAAAACCCTCTATTAATAACCATGGGGTGGAGTCGAACTCCAGAATAACTGAACTATTTAACTACCAGACTGAGAAGAGCTCGGCAAAACACTATCTTCTTTGTTGTTGTTTTAAAACAATCAAAGGAAGCAATTTTGATTATCCGAGTTTGTGATGTGTGTAGGTGCAGAGAAAACTGCAGATGAGAATGGAAGCACAAGGAAAGTATTTGTTAACATTACTAGAGAAAGCACAAAAGACTATACCTTGTGGTAATGGAGGAGATACAGAGAAGAGTCAATTCTCAGAATTCAATCTAGCACTTTCAGGACTTGTAGGAAGTGATCATAAGAACGAAAAGGTTGGTTTGGTTTCTGATATCTCACAACTCAATGGTGATTCATCTGAAGATTTTCAATTATGTGGTGGAGAAGGAGAGAAAATAGAAACCGGAGATGCAAGTGTTAAACCGGAATCAGGATTTGTGCATTTCGATTTGAACTCCAAAAGTGGATTTGATCTGTTGAATTCTGGAAACTATGGGATTGAAATGAAGCCAAATGTGATTGTTAGTAGACATCAATAGGTAAAAAAATAGACTCTTTTATTTATTTTTCTTATAGAAATGTTACACATTGGCTTTCGAGAACTCTTTCAAGTCGAGGCACTGCTACAGTGTTGAAAAAAAAATGTCAGATATATACAAAATAATTTTTTTTCTTTGTAAAACTTTATAAAATTTTTGTTACCTCAATGATATTGAGTATTTATAGTGGTTACTATGATTTTAATTAGTCTTAAATATTCAACTTCATTGTCAATGTGTTAAATAAATTGCACTAGCTTAAAAAGGTTTTTGATCAATGTTTTTGTTTTGTATTTTTATTTTTTGAAATTTATGTAAGCTCCCCTTTACAAATGAAAATTTTGATATATTATGTACTAAAATCACTTGTATCTTTACTGTTTAGATTTGCATACAAACCAATAAAAACTAGATTTGCATACAAACCAATAAAAACTTTCACCGTATTGGTAAGACCATCAATTATGGTTTTGAGTACATTACTTGGTCATTTGTCATGTTGGTAAAAAATTGACAGTGATATAACATATTATACTTGTTTTCTTCTTTATACATCTTGAAGATGATCTTCATTAGTCATAAGGAGTTGAAGCCTTTTTGAGTAATTGTATTTTCCAATACATTTCGAAGATTTTCAGACGATAGATAAAAGATACATCGCATTAAACTAATAATAGAAAATTTTACATTAAACAAACGATGGAGAATTTCATTTGTGTTCCATGACTTTTGACCAAGCAATTAGTGTTTTTTATGGTAATCAGTTGAACTTTTCCTACTTCTAAACTTGTGCGTGCTAATCTAGTACTACAAACTGTACTATGATTTTTCAAAGTTATTTTAAATACTTTTTTCTAGCATTTTCTTATTATTTTGATAATTTATAGGTTTTATATCTTTTAGTTTACAAATTCATTTTTATCAAAATCTGTGATTACAGCCTCTCAATATATTTTTGAACTCAATTTTCATATTTCTTGATAATTTATAAATTGTGTATTTTGTTTGTTATAGAAATTCATTTTTTGATCAAAGTCTTTGGGCTCTATCATTTTAATTAAAATGTGATGATTAATTATAGCCTTCTCAAAATATTTCTCACTTCATTTTTTATTTTATTTTATAATTTATTTATTTCTTCTTCCCTTATTTGGTTTAGAAATTGAGTTTTGATCAAAATTTGTGAACTGTATAGCCTTCTCAAAATCATTTAACTCTATTTTCTATTTTCTAATTTATAGATTTTATTTTTCAACTCGAATTTCATATTTCTTGATAAGTTATAGATTCTACATTTTTTGTTATAGAAATTGATTTTTGTTCAAAATTTGTGGACCATAAACCTTCTCAAAATCATTTCTGAACTCGATTTTCTTAACTTTTTTCATAATTTATAGATTCTGCATTTTTGCTCTTATATTCATTTGAATCAAAATGTGAGATTATATCCTTCACAAAATCATTTTGCACTCCATTATATGATTTTTTTTGGGTAATTTATAGATTTTACATCTTTTGGTTTAGAAATTGTTATTAGCCAAATATGTAGAATATTAGCTTTATCAAAATCATTTTCTATTTAATTATATTTATTTATTTATACATTTTTCATATTTGGGTTCATATGTTACTTTATATTACAAATCATTTCATCAAAATAGACATCAAGTCATTCGAAAATATTACAAATCACTCGATAATTATAGATCGTCTAAAATTTGATAATTATTTCTATACTTTTTCTTTATTTATTATAACATTTAATATTCATATTATAAAATTACCTTATGTTTTTAAATTACAAAATGAGTTTGAAAAAAATTATAGGGTTAGAATCTAGTATAAATTATAAAGAAAAGAGTAAAAAAATAGAGACATTGTATATAATGAGACAGACTAAACATGAAGTTGATGTAAAGCTTTGAGAGTTAGTAGTAGAAACTAATCAGAATCCAGTTTGGGAACTATAGCAGATGATAGCTCTATATGAGAAACCCTCACTGCTCCAATAAGTCGTTCTGGCAATTCGTCTGGTGTATTAGCCTACAAAATCGCAATCTCATGATCATCTAAAAGATCTCAAGATAAGATCAATGTCTCAGTTTTGGTTAGATTGATTTACCTGTACAAGGAAAGCCATTTCGACAACCAAAGATGTGATTACACCGATGACAAGACCGAGAACTCCATTTGCAACCGTGGATGATCCGATATCTACATCTATCTACATGAAGAATGAAACAATGGTTCTCTTTTGAGTTTACTTTCTACAGGTCTATGAGTTTTGAGAAAGTTCACAAGATGTTGGACTTACTTCTAAGTATGTTGGACCGCGGATGTAGTTGCAGTCCACTGCTTTACCGAGGAGACACGGTGTACTTCCCACACTTTGCCTTACAATCCATGAACCCTGCATAAGATTTGTGTATTGTGAATCAATGTGTTTACGATTTTACATTGAGAGAGAGAGAGAGGGGGTGAAGAGATAGAGAGAGAGAAAGATACCTTGGGGACTAAAGGTATAAGCTTGAGCCTACTATTCCGAAATTCGTCATCACCATCAACAAAACGTTGGAAGAGAGACCCAGGTACAAGTTCTTTGGTCACGAAATAAAATACCATACTGTAGTGTGTTGATCCAGGAACCTACCAAAGTACCAGTTTATACATCGGTAGGATTATTACTTGTATAGTTTGTACATTATGTTGTAGTTCACAGGCAAAACTTACTTGAACATTTACTACCATTGAGAAAAGACCCTTTTCGGCAGCTACCTGAAATGATTAATGACATTGTAAGCAGAATTTCCATGTGACGACGAAATGACCTCAGAATTAGATAATGGCAAAGGAAATCGATGGGAACATCTCCTTTAAGACAAACGAGAAACTTGAGCAACATGAATTAAGGTGATTGTATCTCTTACTTGTGCTGCACAGCCCTTGCGTCTAACCACATGATCCATTCTTTTACTGTCTTTGAACCAATCAACAGCTACGAGATCCATTAGATGCTTCCCCGCAGGAATCTTCAGTAAAAGGTTCAGTGAGCAGAATGGAAGAAGTAATTCGATAGAGAAATGTGTATCTTTATTAATGCGTTCTAAATTAATTAGATGAATGATTACTCACCTTCCTTTTGTCATCACAGAAACTCTTGCCACGGACTTTGAAGTTGTTTCCATCAGAAATCCTCCAGCAGTTACGGGCATTTTCGTTATCATCCCGTCGTAGATTACCCGAGAAACATGACAGATCAATGTTGAGAGCAGGTTCCTCTTCTAAGGTTTCAAATGTCACGAGAAATTCATAGAGATCAGATACCGTTTACATCAGAGCTCAGGTAGTAGTTACGCATTAATGATAAAATATCAATTTTACCTATTTTCTTGGCATCAGTCTCTTGCTTACTCGTATCAGGCTGAAATATAGTAAATGAGAATACTCAACTTGATCAAATCTAAAGTTCAAATGAGAATGTTTGATAGACAAACCTCTTGTTCTGAATCAGCTATTTGAAACTCGTCATCGTCATCCGATTCTTCATCCATTAGCACAGAGTTTCTGCTGGCACCATTTGTTTGATCAATAGAAAGGGAAGACTTATGCTGAAGCTTTCCACCTTTACCCAAGCCTAAGGAAGAAGATGCCATGTTAACCATAACAGGGATCCTGATTGGTTGACCTCTATCATCAGTCTGTGAGAACCACTCGCGCAGACCTGTGATGAACATGAGTCCAAGACTTAGAATGGCAGATCGACAAACGCAGTTTTAGGAAGAGCAGAATCCACTTCCCACAAAGACCTCAGTGGGAATGAGCTTAAAAGAACCTACCAGAAACACTGTTCAGCATTTGAAGAAGACAATGTTGTTGAAATGCTGGAAGATAACCTGCACCCCATCCTTTCAGATCAATTTGTATTAGATGTTGCACTTGAGTTCTGGGCCTTCCATTCCGTGGCTTTAGTGGGGCAATGTTAAATCCTCCACCTAAACAAGAGAACGTAGTATGAATTAGATTAAAGTACATGATAAGAATAGAGTATTTTGGTCATAAAGGACTTAGCACCAAACTTACTCTCAAGATGAGCCCGAACAAACCCAGGTTGTGGACCACAATTCTCATGCTCCCTAGAACGAAACAATACCACTTCACAGAAAGAGCGAGAACACATAATTAAAATTAGATGTAATATAACTGCTGTCCAGTTTCTAGCATGAGTAACAAGGGAAGGGATAATACCATAACTTCCATCATCATTACGACGCCAATAACGTACATAGCAGAGGTCACGAGGCCACACAACCCTACAACAGCCAAGTTGGTAGCATGAGTATGGATTAGGATCGCAAATGGTAAAGTATTATAATGGCCTGTAACTCCTTCCAACGTTTTTCAGCAGAATGGGATTATGGGACACAACATAACATAGAAACACTGCTTTAACCTAGAAACCCTCAGGATAACTACGTTTGAGGATGTTATGGAAATTTTTACTGATTTTGTAAGCAATTGAACGCAGATGTGTGATTATTACTGAATGACAATGTTTCAGGTGCAATATTACATTGGAAACCAGTCGAGCAGAAGTCTGTGATATAGTATTGCTGTGTGTCCATCCACCTCTTCCACTAATCTCCCATATTGGAAACTGCAGTCCCACCTGCGGAAGGCACAAGAAAAGAGTAAAAACAGAGAGACAAAGATACAGACCAGAAATTCACAAGAAAAAATACTTTCGTGTACAGACTACAGAGTATTGATAAAAAATTTGGTCTTAAGTGGAAACGGAAAGAGTGAAAACCCAACACTAGTGATAATAGTTTACTCATACAGAATATATCTACTAAAAATTTTCCAAATAACAGGGCGTCTAACAATAAGAAAACGAAGAAAAAGAAACACTAAAAATACTAATGAGAGTACAGAAGATGGAGAAACACCTACTCATATCGAGTACCATCCATGCTCATCACGAGCTCAAATATTTCCTCACATGTAGCCTCCACTACACCAACAGCCTTCATTGCCCTGCTGCAGCTTCTTGGCTGCATGCTAAACACTGTAAATTTTTGGTTCTTGACATAATAAAATGACCAAGTAATCAGCATAATATTATGCCATAAAATGAAAAGTTATTAGACACTTCCGTACAAGATAATCAACTTCAAGTAGCTCTTCAAAAATTCGTAGACCTGCAAAATGTATAAAAGGACGCCCAAATTCAAGTTCCATCGTTGAATACTATATGATTAAATGATCGTCCAGTATGTTTAGTAGTGTTTTGTTTGATGACCGTTACAGGTACAAGTCTTACACGCCTAACAAGGGAAACACATGGATAGACCTCCACATAGTTTGATAGGTCGCAGCTTTCTGTTGCTTACCAAAGAAAAATTTAATACTATAGTACCTTGCAGAAACCACGCATAATTACTAACCATTTTGGCACTGAAGGAGACGCCAGTGCTTTCTCGAAAATGCTTGGTTGCTGGAATTCTGGTTTGACAATTCAACATCAAATTCCTTAGTCCAGTCAAGTAAAGCTTCGGGAGGGCCTGCATGTTCGGTAAAGGTGCTCAGATTACATTAAAAAATTTATCTCTCCAAATTAGTTTGTGAAAAGATGAATCAGGAATAACCATTTCCAATAGTTGTCCTCCTCAATAAATCACGTCGAGAATCATCTTCATCCTCCAGTGCACTGAACCTGAAGATAATTGCAGATATTTACTCGCATAAATATAGGTGTATAGCAGCCACCGTATGAAAAGATTGTCAACACCAACAGTAGTTATATATCAAATGATACTGGTCATGTTCCGCATGAAGCATATTACAATCTTCTGGCACTAACGTTCTCAGAAAGATTCGGAGCTAAGACTAAAGTCATACTAATATTAAGATTGATGACTAACTTTCATATTAGTATCTAAAAGATATGATCAGCACAACCACAACCTCCTGCATAATATGGATCACTATTCTTAACACGTCATATTACTTCCTGTATACGATGATGATCATACTCTATGACCAGAACTTATAACTAAGGCAGGGAAATCATATGACCAAGAAAACACAAGCAAGTGAGTTATTGTAAACTAAAACCAAGATGCCCGCAGTAATGAAGTAATGATGTCAATTATGCACTCACGGGCTTTCATGGTCTGAAGATGACGCAGTCCTTCCAACATCCATCCCAGACTTATATTCAAAAGAAACATATTGCTGACCACTTGGAACTAGGGAATCTTGATGCTGCAACAATAAGAAAAACAGATAAGCAGCAATCCTAAGATTTCAAATGGCTACTGATATATATTACAGGCAGATACAGAGGGCTCCTCATTTGACAAATAAAACGCATCACAAAAATGAAAGTTACACTATGTGACCAAGATAGAAGCTTATAGACATGATATGAAATTTTGTGTAAGGCAGAATTTACCGACCTGATCTATTACAAACTCAATTTTCTCCTTCCACATTAAAGCTTCCTGGATATTGAACGCTGCCATCTAGCAAGAACATACTCCACATGAACTAACAATAAACATTAAAATGTATACCAACAAGATAGAACTATTACTATCCACTCTCAGAAAGAAAAGACAAGATACCGTGATGCGGTGGTGCTTTTCTTTCTTGTTATAAACAGACAACACGTAAACCATCTGCAAAACAGAGTCAAGAAGAGAAGTAAACTACAAATGCAGACCTGACACTACAGTTAGACCAGAAAAGTAACATTACAGTCAAGGATTTGGTAAGAGCAAATTAACTTGGCATGAGGAAATCCATCAACTGATTTACAACAGTTATTATTAGATACACTGTTCCCAATTAGAGACACTGTTCCCACTTCGAGATAAATTTGGATCTTAGCCATTCGAAAACCATCAGATGGTAATGTAAACTTCACAGAGTCACAGGAGTAAGAAACAGCATGATCGCTTATAAGAAATAAAAGCCTAGATAAGATTCAAAGATTGCCACAACAACATCAAGCAGTAATTTCACTTGGCACAACCACATTACATACATAAGTACTTATAGTCAGAATAATAGCAATATAAAAGAACGAAACAATACTCACATGTCCATGATGCGTCTTCAACCCTCGATCTTCAACTCTACAGTTTCCATCAATTACCATTGTCTTGATAGGAAGCTACATAAACACGTAGAGATAGTATCTATTAAGTAAGTAAGCTCATAACCCATTATCAAAAGACTTTCATCAATTTATGTAAGTGCCTAACAATCCAAAATCTCTCTAGCTCACAATCGTACTCTGAATGTGAAAATTTCTAAATCCAGTTTAAGACAAATTCTCACCCCTTTAAGATTGCCCAGAAATAGAAAGAGACACTAAATCGAAACAAAAGTGAGATTTAAAGGAAGTTTTACCTGATTATCCTGAGGTTTCTTCTTGTAATAAGCCAAAAGACGAGGTTCCAAGACGAAATACCTCATATGAATGTACGATCGTCCGATCTTTCTTCTTCCATACCTCACCATCCATCCTTCATACACAACCTTTGACATTTTTCTTTGCCACTTAAAAGTCGAAAAAAATCAAATGTCCCTACAGAAACCAGAATCTTAGATCCAAGTCGAATCAATGTACTTTTACGGAAGATCAAAGATCTGATTTGATCATAAGCGCCGGAATCTGAGTTTCGGATTCTCAGATTCTTTCGCGTCAAAACCAAAGATTTATGGGTTTGAAAATCCGTAAAAAGAACAAATAACGACAACGAAATTTCAACTTTGACAGAAAAGAAAACAACTCGAAAGCTAAATAGAGAAAATATGAAATAAAGTAGAGAGAGATGTGTTCTTAAACGTAATTAGTTAAGAATAATTGTAATTAAGTACATTAATTAATTAAAAAATATCCTAATTCATAACAGCTTTGTACATGTCATGTTCCATTACAGGCAAAATTTTTAAGGTATTTATGATTAAGTGTAAGATTCGAGATGCTTAACGGTAAATATAATCCATCATTAATATAAAATAATGTAAAGTTTCTTTTACTTTTACATTAAAAACACGTGAATAAAGGATAGTAAAGATCGAATTTTTTTTACATAGTTTAAATTTTACAAAGGCTTATATGTAAAAAAAAAGCTTGAAAAAAAAAAAAACAGAGAGATTTTTTATAATTATATAACTTATTATGTTAATTTATTTTTGGGGTTTTAAATCTGAAAATTATGAAAATGTATTTTTTTTTTTTTTTGGCTCAGTAAGGTGAAATGATAGATTCTATGAGCTCTTGTAGAGGTGCGAGTTCTTTCTTGTCAATGAGTCCAAACTCCTGTCATAACCAAAGACCACGAGTTTAGTGCAATGGCCATATTGTAAACATTCTAAAGCAATATAGAGAATATGAAGTGTGTAATTATTAAGCTAATAATCAAGCAAATATTCTTATATTCGATGTTTTTAAAAGAATAGAATATGTAAGCAGAATGGGTAAGTTTTGCAGAATTGTATGGTGAATTGTGTTAATGTAAAACGAGAACTCACGTGAGTAAAGAGGATGAAGTGTTTGAAGCAAGTATTGAGATGAGCTTCTTCTTTGAGGCTAACGATTTTCTGGAAATGAGAATGGTATATATGAGCATAAACACGGAATAGTCGTTTGAAGATTGTTTTCACCACATCCTTGAAGTTCTGTGGAAATGGAGCTCCTGCAAATAAAATAAGGACCAGAAGATATTATTAGCATGAGGATGTTGATAGAGAAATTTTTGTTGTCGATGTTGATTGATCTTCTTGTTAGATATATACCAAGCCTTTGTGGGAATAAGGTCTCATCATCGAGTTGAGTCTCGATCCAATCCATTAAGTATTCGACATACTTTGGAGCAGAAACTTCTATTGGCTTCTTGATCTGTACACCATCTGCCCATCTATATTCATACCTGCAAAACAGAGATTGACTGTGTTAGCAACAACAAAATGAGCTATGTTATCGGTTTGATTGGTCAAATGCATGACAAAAAATAACAAAGCGGTAGGTTCGTAATAGTTGGCAAGATCCAAGGCTAAATAGGTAACCTCTGCCTAGGTTTTGAAGAAATAGAACGACTGTTAACAAATATATAAACTACGGCATGAAGAACATATGTGATATTAGCCTGTTAACGACTTTGTTTCTTTTTAAGGAAATAGAACGTTTTACTAATAATGATCTATAAGCTTAAAGCATGAAGATTTCAATTGTTTGAATGAATAAAACATAGTAAAAGAGGTGACGCTATACTTGGGGCCAGCAGTCATTGTAGGACAGTTATCTGGAGTGCAGAACTCAGTAAGTGTGCCATATAGCAAATTCACCTGATTAAAGAAATCCACAGCTGAAAACAAAACAAAAACAAAAAATATCAATAAAGCTATTGCACATCATAAACTCTCCAAATCTATGTCTATGTATATGTTTTATCGCAGAGATTCCAACAGATAGTAAAAAGAGAAATCAGTAAGCTTTTCAACTCCTGCATTACATCCTAAAGACTAAGTAGTATACACTAAAGTAACCATGTGAGTGGAAGCAGAGTAGTACTCACTGTTTACAGCAAGCCATTCATTTGCATCTTCTCCTGGAGGAAGTCTTACCGCTTCTCTTAAGTTCCCACTTCCTAGGGTCGCATCTATATGTTTTCGAAGCTGTGCACCCTATATATCAGAAAGGAAAAGAATAACAAAAACAGAAAAATCAATAACATGAATCAAACAATAGATATCATGTCAACTAATGACGGGTACAGAACTCGAAAAAAAAACTAAAGAATTTCAAGTATATAAACCATAGATAGAGGACAGTTAAATAGTTAACAAACCTTGCTTCCAGAAGGTGCACTCTTTTTAGGACGGAAAGTCTTCTGATTTCTATTAAGAAAGTAAAAAAAAATGTGAAGAGAAGACTTTATCAAACAGATCATCAATGTTAAATAAAAAGCATACAGGAAAACCGGATAACTTAGTCATATACACCAAAACGTAATCGGATCAAAACGGCTATAAGTGCAACAACAAAACGTATTTTTATACATTAAAACGTGATCGGATCAAAACAGCTACAAGTGCAACATGGAAAATCCAGCCTTTATTCATTTGTAAACACTGTGTATCTCAGAACAATCACTACAAATAAAAGGGATGAATTACTATAACTACAGTTTTGGTTCCACTTATTGAGAGAAAAATGAATTTGATCACCATTAAAGCCTACCTAGTAAAACAATTTTCCAAATCTGTGGAATATAAATAGGAAGCATCATAATCGTTGACTAGCTCCAACTAAGATTTGAAGCATAGAGTACAAATCCAATAAATAAAACACTATCTTCGTTAAAAAATTCATGAACAGCTTTCAAACACCATTTGTTTGTATGAGATCAAGTTCATAACATCAGGAAACGGATCGAGATGTTCAATTCATAAATCGAATCAAGAAGATGTAAACTCACGCCTCTCAAATCATCAAATTCACAGAAAAAAAATTAACGACGAAACTAAATCATAGAAAATTAACAAATCAGCGACCAATAAAGTAAAATTGATACTAGAGATCATAAGTTCTGATTCGCTATCACAAAACGACACCAATAAAACAAATTAAAATTCGATGAAAGCGACACGAATTCATGATCCTGCACAATTACAATGTATTGAATCCTAAGAAGTAACTCTTCAACAACAAATTGAATCACAGAAGAAACAAGATCACTATAATAATGAATTCAAACAGATCTGAGATTACAAACAATCATCGTAACGAGAATCTTAAATTGAAGATACAATTTAACACAGATTAACGAAGAAATTCTCACCTCCCTAGCCCAAAGAGACTCATGGTGACAAAAATCAAGCGAGAGATAAAGATTCGAATAGCTTTTTTTTATTTTTTTCTTCAGGTGGAAAATGAGAAAAGATGTTTTTGAGAAAAGAAAAGAGTCTGAAAGACGAGTAAAAGTTAAGAGTATTTATATGGTGAAGATGAAAGTCTCTCTCTTCTCTTCTTATTAGCTGGCATATTTTCTAAAACTCCCTGAAGTTTTAAAATCTTTTGATTTTTACCCTTAACTTTATAAGAATCAATTATTAGCTGGCAAAGTTAAGTGTTACTGACTTATACACAGAGATTGGAATACTGGAATTGTCTTTATGCGCAAGCAAAAACAACTACAAAGCTGCTTCCTCTTGTGACATTTTATTTTATTTTTATTTTTATTTTCTTACAAGGTTTTTTTCTTTTGTTAATTACTTACATAGTTGTCGATAACATTTATTTTAGAGGCAGATGATAAATCTATTATAAATAGATGCACATGTATCATCAAAGATCAAGTCTTACTATCTACGAGATTTATGTAATAATTTGGCTAATAGGCCGATCAATGTGGTCCAATATTAATATTATCGTCGACAAATAAAAAATTACTTACATAGTTTAAATTATAATTATTGATATAAAATTTCCTCTAATTTTTAAACCTAAGTAATGTATTATAGAAAATAGTCTATTTGATATATTCTATATCAAGATCGACGAAATCTAATTTTTTTTATTAACAATTAGATCGACAAAAACTAATTTATAGGCAAAACATACAAAAATCCCTTTTTTAACAATCTGAGTTATGTTTTAAGCAAAATTTAGTTTATAATTGAAATTGTATTATGCAGAATTAGGTGATTACTGAAAATCAAAGTTGTGTTTGAATGTGAGATCCATAAAACATGGCAGTTTCATGTTGTGAACTCATGTTGTGAACTATAGTATATTATTCTATTTTATTTTCTTGTCAATAATATAGTAAGTATTAAATTGCATGTGTTGGCACATGAATCACCTTAAATCATTTACCCTTTTCTATATATATTTCAACCGAATTGACAATGTTTGATATATAGTTTTATTAATTAGATTATTCTAACTATTATACTGAAAAAAAACTCAAGCAAAAAGATAACTTAATATTTAAAAATGACAAAACCATGAGTTGTTTATTAACATATCACTAAAATTTGTTAGCAGGTAATTTAATTTTTGATTGTTCATAAACATATCATTTTTATTTTTGTTAACATAAACATGTCATTAAATGATCTTTGTTTCTCATTTTCAGACAAACCAATCTATAAACCTCGTTAGTTTAAGTAACTATCTAGACAATGAAAGTGTAAGTAGACAAGTTTGAAGTATAAGTTTTTAACATTTTAACTTCAGAGAAGCTTTAACACCTCTATACAGAGAGTGGGAAAGAATAAAGTAAATAAACAAAAAGCAAAAGAGATTAAGATATTACTTGATTATATAAGCAAGGTATATAATTGCAATAGTGTAACAATAACACTTCTATATTTTATATTTCAAGTCTGATAATAACAGAAACATAAGCTTTATGTTAAAGAAACATTCACTAAAACACTACTGTGAGCTTTGAACTGAGTGCATTCAAAGAAGAAGCCAAGATGGGTGAGATGTTTAAACCAGCTCTGAAGAAACTTTGGGACAAATGGAACATTCGTGTAGTCATAATACTCAGCCTCTTCCTTCAAACAATCCTTATTTTCATTGCACCAAGCCGGAAACGCTCAGCGAGGAAGTTCTTCCTTGTGCTCATATGGTCAGCTTATCTTCTTGCTGATTGGGCAGCTGATTACGCGGTTGGACAAATCTCAGACAGTCAAGCAGACGAAGCTGAATCCAAAGATAAGAATTCACAGAACAGTGAGTTGCTAGCTTTTTGGTCACCATTCCTTCTCTTGCACCTTGGAGGTCCAGACACCATTACAGCACTTGCATTAGAGGATAATGAGCTTTGGAACAGACACTTCTTTAGTCTTATCTGTCAAGCACTCGCCACTGTGTATGTGATCTTGTTGTCTATACCAAACACGCTTCTGATTCCAACAGCTGTCATGCTTGTGGGTGGAGTGATCAAGTATGTCGAGAGAACAACTGCATTGTTCTCAGCGAGTCTTGACAACTTCAAGGATGATATGCTCAAGGATCCTAATCCTGGTGCTAATTACGCCAAGCTCATGGAGGAATATGATGCTAAGATGAAGATGAATATGCCAACCGATGTAATTGGGATGACGGATGTAGAGAAAGGACGGGAAGCAAATACTCCAATTCTACGTAACGATCATTTGACGCCTCTTCAAGTTGTTCAGTATGCTTACAAGTACTTTAACCTCTTCAAAGGTCTCATCGTTGATCTAATCTTCACTAATCAAGAGCGGGACGAGAGCAGGAAATTCTTTGATACACTGACTGCAGAAGAAACTTTAAGTATCATCGAAGTCGAGCTTGGCCTCATCTATGATTCTCTGTTCACCAAAGCAGGAATTTTGCATAAAAAGATAGGAGCTGTGTTCCGGTTTCTAGCTTTGGGGTGCCTTGTTGCTTCTCTCTACCTCTTCAAGATAACCAAGAAAGACAAATATGATGGATTCGATGTTGTACTTACTTATGCATTGCTCATTTGTGGAATAGCTCTTGATTCCATTGCTCTTCTGATGTTCTTTGTATCTGATTGGACCATCGCATTGAGGAAACTAAAGGAGGACCTCGACGAGAAAGACACCTGTGCAGATAGAGTTCTCAATTGGATCCTCGGTTGCAAGACGCTGAAGTGGAGATCCCTCCAGGATGGACATAAAGTACTCGACAGAAGGTTTTGGTTTCGCAGATGGTCGGAGTATATCCATGCTTACAACATGATTGGATTCTGCTTGAGGATACGTCCCAAGAGAATCCATCCTACCAAGGGTATGAGACACAGTTTCTTTGACAAAATCATTCAACTTTTGTACATAAAAGTTGCCTTTGACAATGCCGCCACAGTAGCTCGTCAGTTTGGTCACCATATCAGCAATTTGTCCAAACGCAATCCGGTAATCCGTACAGTTCTTGATCTTGGTGTTTTCCTTAGAGGTTGTACCAGCAAAGTCTTCGAGTTTTCCGGTCTCAAAGACTTGTACGAAGAGACGATGTTCACAGTCAGTGATCGCCTCTCCAAAGACCTATGGGAATTGATATTCATAGAAGTGAAACAAAAACATTTGTTAGCTGAAGACCAAGAAAGTGCCAAAGGTATAACTTCAGCTAGAGGAGACAAGACTCTAGTTGAAACATTAAAAAACAAATCAGACCACAAGGAACTTCTCAAATATGTGACAGGAAAGGATTACGATCAGAGCATTCTACTGTGGCACATCGCCACAGAACTCTTCTATCAGGACCAAGAAGACGAAACTGACACAAGGAAAGAAGAAAACAGTAAACAAAAGCCACAAGAAGACAGTTACCGAGAGTTCAGCAAAATCCTTTCAGACTACATGATGTACCTCCTTATGATGCAGCCCACTTTGATGTCAGCTGTTTCTGGAATTGCAAAGATACGTTTCGGAGACACATGTCAAGAGGCAAAAGAGTTTTTCAAGCGAAGGCATATCAGCAAAACAAAATATCAAAACAACAACAACCTTGTGAAAGAAGCCTGTAAAGCTATTCTCTTAGTTAACACAGATGTTTCACCTATAAGGGTGAAAGGAGACAAAAGCAAATCAGTGTTGTTTGATGCAAGCATTCTTGCAAAGGAGCTAAAACGATTAAGGAGTCAAAAAGTAAACATTTGGGAAGTAGTAAGCAAAGTGTGGGTTGAGTTACTTTGCTATGCAGCAACTCATTGTGACTCCAAAGAACATGCATCACAACTCAGCAAAGGTGGTGAACTCATCAACTTTGTTTGGCTACTAATGGCTCATTTCGGATTCGGAGATCAATTCCAAGTCAGTACAGATGATGCAAGAGCCAAATTGATAGTGGCCAACTAACACAAACTCAGTTTCTTCATCTGCATTTTCTTTGCTTTCCTGTGTTTCTTCCTAAATAATCTGCTCTTCTAGTATAGTAAACTCCATTATCGAAGCTTATTAACATGAAATTCATTTCCTTTCTTATCAATTTCATTCACGATATAGAATCTTCACACTACTCAAGCACAAGCATAAAGCGAATAATTCCTCTATCACAGTTCAAAGATTAATCACACAATTCTTCAAAAACCATAAAATTCACTAATTTTGATTAGATTCTTCACCACCACATAAAATACGTATAACAAATTGCACAAATCAAACAAGGATCACATCATCTTTCAAAACCCTAAATCCCCAAATCTCGATCAGCTTTTGCGCGCCAATTCTGTGTACATCAAATAGAATTGAGTTTGGGCTGAAATATTCAAATGGGCCTTAAATGAACTTTTTATGAGCTATATACCTTTAGTGGGCTTCAGCTCCAACCATCTCATGATTTCGCAATAATAAGAATAATTTAATATACATTATTACTTTTTTTTGTTAATTATAATTTTTGTTTGATATCTTCAATTTTTCTTTTTGATAATTGGATTATTTATTATTCTCGTATTCTTACAACTACATGATTCTTACTATCTATGTTAAAGATAGTGATATTAAGTGTGTTTTCTACTTATAAATAAACTAGTATTATATACGCGTTATAAAGCGGGACTAAATTGTTTTGATTGATTTATAAAACGATGTTCATTTAGGTTATGAGACCCGTATTGATATTTTGAAATATTGTTTTCGAGATATTGTTTTAAAATCCCAAATCCGAACCAAAATTATCCAAATTATAGGAAAAAAACCTGAAAAAATACTCAAATGGGTTGTAATTCTATGTACCGCAAAAACCAAATTCGAACCTAAATCCGAACCAAATCAAGAAATAAATTTTAGTTTTTTGAGTTTTTTATTAAATCTTTTTATTTTTGAATATTTTATATAAAAATATTCAAATGTGAACTCTATCTATACCGAACTAAACTCTATCCGATTTTTTTTTGAATGAGTCTTAAACTAAAATAATCAGTATACCGAATTAGATAAATCAAACCCAGCAAAATAACAGATTGTGCCGTAAATCTATGTATCAAGAAAATCGAATTCAAACTCGTAGCGGAACTGAATCAATAACTGATATAATTTTATTAGATTTTAGTTTTTAAGATTTTTTTCATTAAATTTTTATTAGTTTTGAATTTCTATATTAAAATTTGTAACAAAAGTTATTTTAAGCCTATTTTAAGGGTTATTGTGAACATTAGGTTAATTTTATCATATAGTTTATAACATGGTTAAAATGTAACTGTCTCCCGTTTTAATATATAAGATTATAATCACAAGAATTTTAACATTTTTGCAAACTTGTTTATATAATTTTCTTAATATATTGCTAGAGCAAGGAACCTAAACTAGAAGTTATGAGGAGTTATTATAAAATTGACAAAAAGAAACCAAGTCTTTTACATAGGTTATTTTTTTTGTTAACTCTTTTACATAGTTTGTTTATTTATTTTTACTTTTTAGGTAAAGAAATATTAGCACTTAATAATATGAACTTTATGTTTTATTAAGGTATCTTTGTATACATAGTAATACTAATCATTGCTGTTATGACATAAAAAGTGTAATTCACCAATGCAAATATTTTAAGAGTCGTTTTAGAAATTACAAATCTAATCATATACACTCACCAATATTTTAAATTAATTCATCACTTCAAAAGTTAAGTAAACTTTTTGGCAATTAAACAAAATTTAAGCCAAAACATGAAAATTCCTGCACTATCTTTAGTAAAGTGTGTGCAACACAAAAGAAAAAGAAAAGTAACTTGTGTGCAAGACTAAAGTCTAATTTTGTTGATTTTATTATTAACAAGAAAAGAATATTTTATTGATCTGACACAAAAATGATTTTAAGAGTTAACGTGGAATATAAGAAACGAATGCAAATTGTTAAGAGAACACATTTTACGTGTTTAAAAATAGCTTCACGCCGAATTGTTCACCTGTTAGGATGATCTATTTAATGATTTTATATAGGATTTGATTTATACCCGATACATTATGGTAGTTTAAAAAACGAATTTTGAGGTTGAGATAAATTCTAGATTATAGATCGAGTCTTGTCGATCCAATGTTGACAAAAAAAAATAGCTTCATTTATAAATTTCCGGTCAACTGCTTTTTAACAATTTATTTCAATCTTTCAATCTAACATACATATATATATATATAGAAAACTTTAGATGATTTTAGATGGTTTAGACAGTTTTAAAGTAATTAATGTTTTGTACCTAATAACTCAAGTATACATAGTATAAAGATAACATAAATTATGTGAATCAAATTATTTGTGTTAAATTTTAAAACTTTACTTATTAAAAAATGATTGTATTATCTGCCTAGACCGCTTAACTACCATTTAATCCATCTAATTACATAGGAATAGGAACGGATAAAGTCTGTCTAGCACCTAGACCCGGTCCGAATTCTTGAACACTATTATATATATACACTGAGTGAGCTAAAGAGCATGAAACAGAAAAATTGATATCACTTAAAAAGAGAGTAAAAAAACAATGCAAGTAATACCACCAGAAATAAAAAAGCTTTTAGACAATTGGAACATAAGAGCACTTGTGATACTATCTCTAGTGTTCCAAACATCTCTTATCTTCCTTGCACCATTTCGTAAACGCACATGGAGGAGTTGGCTCGCAGCGACTCTATGGATTTCATATCTTTTAGCAGATTGGACTGCTAATTATGCAGTGTCTCAGATCACTAAGAACCAAGGGAAAGAACTAAAACCTGATGATCCTCCAAAGAACAAAAAGTTACTTGCTCTTTGGGCACCATTTTTGTTGTTGCATCTTGGTGGTCCGGATACAATCACTGCATTGTCTCTTGAAGACAATGCTTTATGGAAACGTCATGTGTTTAGTCTCGTCTCTCAAGCACTTGCAGGTACCAAACTGATTGCATAAACACGTTTTTGGTTTTTTTTTTTTTTTTGTCAACTTTATTATAGTTGGATCGACAAGGCCCGATCCATAGCCAAAACCTATATCTTAAAATTTTCTTTATTCTTTTTCCTTGCATCTGGGAAAACTCGAACCCGGGTGCCCGAAAATTTGTAAAGTGACCACTACCACTGGACCACCTATCCTTCGGCAACACGTTTTTGGTTTATGTTAAGCTTTTTAGTCTCTACGATTATGTCATTTTGTAATGTTATCAATATGTTATGCTAAGAACTATGTTGATATACAAATGAGTAACCAACATTGAGAGTAATACTAGATGATATCTATTACATTATGAGCATTAAATCATTAAATTAATTATTTCTACTAAATGGTTAGTATTTGAGTTATTGCTAAAGATCTTTCTTGTCTTTTTTGGCATAGTTCTTTCAAGTCGTCTCTAAATTTTCAGTGACCTAATAAAATTTTTCCGTTGAAAACATTTTAGCCAGACGCATTTCTCCGTTTCTAAATGTTGTTAAGGGTTTGCCTGGTTGGTTAAAGTCGTAGCTTTGAGTTTTTTGTGTAGAATTTAGGTTGTATGTAGTTTGGCTGTAATTCTATTTTCTATAGTTATTTGAACGGTAAACTTTGTTTTAAGAAGATTTCAGTTTTAGGATTCTATGTTTTTGTCTTTCATAGCTAAAAAACTTCCATAAATAAAAATTGATTTTATAGAATAATGAGAGTCCGAAAAGAAATCTAGAGAACGGTTGAATTAGGTTTAAAGCTCTAAACTATATTATTTCTCTCTAAATTTGAATTTTGTTTGATTCTCTTATAACCGAGTGTACCGAACCAAATTTTTCTTTTTTTTTTCTTAAACCGAATCAAAATTCTTGACTAATTGGTGGGACATGAAAGTAAATTACTTGAGTTACCAAGTTGATACATTGATGAGTAATCAGTACGGTATTAGATCTCATATATAGAACTAGATATGGACTCGTGCAATGTACAAGTTTGTTTTTATTAAGTAATACTTAATATATATTTTGAATAATATCTTAGAAATTTATATGTTTGTAAATTTTGAGATCCAACTTAATAAAAAAATATCACACGATGAAAAATCTCTTTAGTTAATAACTTTTAAAATCTATTATATTTATAATAAGATTCGACACGTAGAAATATCGGTTTATTACTAACTTCTGAAACCTATTTTATATAATGATTACTTAAAACTATGTATGTTTAGTATAAGTTTATTCTAACAATGAACTTATGGTATATTTATCTGTCGTATTTTTAGGTGTTTATGCTGTGGTGCAATCGTTAGAAAACGTGTTGTGGCCACCAATCACACTTATATTCATCACTGGAACGATTAAGTACCTAGAGAGGATAGTAGCATTATACACAGCAAGCTTAGAGAACTTCAAAGCCAGCATGCTTCAATCAGCAGACAGTGGTCCTAATTACGCTAAGTTAATGGAAGAATACGATTCAAGGAAAAAATCAAATCTCTCAACTGAAATCTCTGATATGGATAATCCAGAGAAAGACATGAGACCTCGGAAACTCGTTAGACCAGTTCGAGACAATGACAGTTTAACTGATCTTGAAGTAGTTCAATACGGTTTCATGTTATTTGATAAGTTTAAAGGTCTTATTGTTGATCTCATTTTCAGTTTCCGTGAGCGAGACGAAAGCAGAGCTTTCTTCAAATCTTTAACACCAGAAGATGCTCTTCGGATTATTGAAACTGAGCTTGGTTTTATCTATGAATCAATGTTTACAAAAACCGCTATTCTTCATTGGAAACCGGGTACTTTGTGTCGAGCTATTGCGTTTATATCGCTTGTTTCTTCCTTTTGTCTCTTCCTTAGTAAACCGTTTAAGTCTTCTGATGTTCATGGAGCAGACATTGTGATTACTTATGTATTGTATATCGTTGGTATTGCACTTGATCTCGCTTCAGCGGTTATGTTCTTGGTATCGGATTGGACATTCGCAAAATGGACGAAGCTTAAGGATGATCCTGATGAAGCAATGAGTTGTATTGATAGTTTACTCAATTGGTATCTCGGGTTGAAGAAACCGCAGTGGAAGGAGCATAAATGCCACAAAAACCGCCATGAGGTGCTCGCGACGAGTTTCTTTTCACGGAGATGGTCAGGTACAATATACGGATTCAATTTCATTGGATATTGTCTAAAAGCCAAAGTTTCAAGAATCCATCAGAAGACAAACTTGTGCATTTATATATGGGACTTTCTAGTTGTATTCTTCGACAGAGTAATCAGACAAATCCAAACATTGTTTAGATGGATCAGGAGTGTTAATAGATCAGTAACAAGCGTGTTAAGACAACAATCTACAACGAATTGGATGATTCGTATTTTTGTTAACCCGTTATATCTTGCAGTATTCGTTGGGATTCCTAAAGTTTTCGACAAGCTTTGGGGTTACATTGATCGAATCTTCAGTGTTACATCATTTCTTGACCAGATTAGGTTCATATCTAGAGAGCCTTTAACGAAGAATCAATGGGAATTCATATTTTATGAGCTGAAGAATAAGTCCGACTTTGTGGAAAGACCTGAACTCGCAAAGAAAGTGTCTTCAGCTAGAGGAGAATGGGCTTTACGAGATACGAATTCTGGTCAAGTTGATGCATTGAAGCGTTATATAGAGAATGTTGATTATGATCAGAGTCTTCTCCTTTGGCATATTGCTACTGAGCTTTGTTTTCAAGAAGAAGAAGCTACAAAGAAGATAGATGAATTGAGCAAAGAAAGTTATGATGACCGCGAATTCAGCAAGATTATATCGGATTACATGATGTATTTGTTGATAATGCAACCAAAATTGATGTCAGAAGTTGCAGGAATCGGGACTATACGGTTCAGAGACACTTTAGCTGAAGCTGAAAGGTTTTTCAATGGAAGACATATCAAGGAGATGAGTGATATGAAACGAGCAAGTAATACAATTTTATCAGTTAGGACTAATATTGAACCGATTCGTGTGAAGGGAGATCGAAGCAAATCGGTTCTATTCGATGCAAGTATGTTGGCGAAAGAGCTACAGAAGATGGAAGAGAGTGGAGATGAAGATGGGAAATGGAGAGTGTTGCGTAAAGTGTGGATTGAGTTGTTATCTTACGCAGCAAGTCATTGTGAAGCTACAAAGCATGTAGCGCAACTTAGCAGAGGTGGAGAGCTTCTTAACTTTGTTTGGTTGTTAATGGCTCACTTTGGTTTAGCAGATCAATTTCAGATCAATAAAGGAGAAGCTGGAGCTAAAATGGTTGTAAGAAAATGATAGGTAGCTAGGACAAAAACAAAATAACGAATCTTTTGTGTGTGTTGTGTGTGTGTTTTGTGCTAGTGTTTCTAATCTCTTTTGGCTCTGTTTCAAATTTCAAGCATTGTTCATCAAAAATTATCTTGGTTGTGTATGTTGAATTGTGCAGTTATGGGAGGGAATATGTAGAGGTCAGTAAAGAAGGAAGTCTTATTTGTACCAACTAGTGGTGGGCATTTGGTTCGGATTAGTTCTTTCGATTTTTTGGTTTTGGAAATGTGGTAACCATATAGAGAACGAACTAAAATTTGCTTCAGATCAGTTCGGTTCTCTTTGGTTCGGATCACTTCAGTTCTTTTCAGTTTGCATTCTGAATAGGTACTTAAAATTTGCAGCGATTTAAAACCTAAAAGACTTTGGTTCTCAACAGGGTCGATTCTGAATGCTTATTTATAATCAAGCACCCGGAAAATATTGTTAGTAAAAGTAATCAAGCACCCAAAAAAATACAAGTATTGAAAACCAAAAGTAACTAAACACCGGATAAAATAGATGAAAAGTAACAACTCTTATTACTTGTAAGCAAAAATAACCAAAGATTCGTTCTTATATGGTTGCTTCCGATTCTCGATTTTTAACTAAATTAAACCAAAAAATCATGGATAGTAATATATTGGAATCGTTCGATTATTTGACAGAAACCAAAACTGAACCGAATCTCTGTTTCTGTTCAAGAATTTATGACAAGGACTAGCACCAACCTTGTCTTACAAGGAATAATCTAGGGTTTCATACTAACTTAGGTGTAACCATGAATTATGGTATTGTAATGCATGGATTTTGATACTTTGCTTCTGTTTTCATTGCAAATTTCTTCTCTTCATTTATTCGTTTACTAAGGAAGAAAAGAACAGTATCCTCGATGCTTTTCTTCTTTCTATGTTCCATGTCTATGGGAAGCAATTTACATGTTATAAACAGATAAATATTTCTTATGTTTTTTATTCAGAAACAAAGGATCACTCAAAAAGTATTCCATATATTATTTGAGTTATATAATTTCGATTAAAAGATAAACAAGGTATGACATTCTTCTCAGATATATATTTTTTTTTTTTGACAAAAATTTTGTTTGCATGATTACAAACTCCTTCACCTGCAAAACTATAACGTAACCAAAATGGAATTATGCATAGAAAATGTTATTTTGTAGTTTTCTTTTAAATATTGAATGGATTAATAGTTAACATATGTCATATTATTTTCAAATCTTATATATACGATAACTAAAGGTTATAATTTTAAAAACTCTAAATGAAATCTCTAAATTATAAAACTGATGCTCTCGCTCGTTATACGAAAGATTCAGCTAATAACTTAGTATTGTAAATTGTCCCTTACTTTTTGGTGTTGATTCTATCAATATATTTGTTGGCAAGAAAAAAAGTTATAATTTCAAAACATTATGTTTTTATTATAGGGGAATAAGGGTAAATAATCATAAAAACTATGCTAGAGTAAGTCTTTGTATCTATACAATATATACCATTCTACAGCTTTTCAATTTAATTATTTTTTTCTCTCCTCTCTCTTTTTCATAGATTATATCTTCTAATAAAAAACTAATTGAAATGTAAAATTTCTTTAGAAAATACATAAAATTTTTCCTACACATCCTAAGATTTAAATTTTTAAAAAATGACCAAAATTTACTTTTCAAATTATATTACTAATTAGTTTTATATAAAACTCTTGTGTAATATATATATATATATAATTTCTATTTTATACACTCCCTGCGTTTCATATTAGATGATGTTATAAGAGATAAAATTTGTATCAAATTATTTGATGTTTTCAATTTTCAATGTAAGATAAATTACAATAATTATCTTTTTTGACTATTCATATTCTGTATATTGATTTTTTAATTGGTTAAATGATCATTAAATAGACTGAAAATAATATTTTAACGCAAATGCCTTAGTCTAGTAACATGTGGTAAGTCTAATAAATACAGGTATATTTTTGCACGTTCAGGGATATAAAACTTCCATTTTCTTTCATTATATTGTGAAAAAAACATGTTTATGATGTTTGTTTTTGTGGTTATTCTCCGCGCTATACTATATAAAGCATTTTATATTATATTGGAGATGTAATATATCAAATTTGTTCAGCTGGGTATAAAATCCCACTGGAGCTAAACTAACCCCATTGTGTTCTTTTCTCTTCCATTTTTTTCCTCTACAGAAGAACAAAAACGCAGTTGAAGCAAACAGTGTATTTATCCTTTGTGGGGTTGGGATTTGCAGGCTTTCGTTACCATTGTGATCATGCCGCAGGAGGAAGAATGTACTATCAACAAGATTCTCAACTATCTATTGGATTTAGAGAAGGACCTAAATAGTACACATTTAACCAAGCAAGCTAGTGGCGACAACGATAACAGAGAAGGAAGCAAGAAGAAGAGCTCTGAAGCAAGTGAGAAGAAGAGCTCTGAAGTAAGCCAAGGAAGTGAGAAGAAGAGAGCATTTTGGTTCGGTGGGTTTAATAGACTTTGCAAGAAGAAGGACAAAGGTTCAAGCCATGGACGCAACAGTGGAGGCAGTCAAGGTGGAAGCACAAGAAGCAGAGGAAACTATAAGGACGATAAAGACAGTGCAGAGATTGATATCCGGAAACTGCAGAGTGACATTACTCAGATGATAAATGCATTTAATAATCTCACTGATTTTCAAAACAGTATGAGCAAGTTGTTGGTGAGTGATCCTCAAATACAAAAGCTAAATGCAATACTAAAGAAGGCGAGTTCAATGAGCACTCGCTCTCATGATCTCAAGGAAATCAGAAGAAAGGTTTTCACTTTGAAGACCCAGATTCCATCAGTGCTCTACAAACAATCATCAAAAGAGATGATGATCAGTGAAGATTCTCAAGAAACTGAGGATTATAGTGTGATCGAAGAGAATGGGTCCAACATTTACTTGCCGAGCCTCCACATCTCGAAGGAATTTACAAACTCCTCAGCTTTTGAAGAAGTATTGGAAAACTTTCAAGAGCTTGGGATTACTCAGAAGCTATGCTTGTTGTCCTTCGCAGTGTTCCCTGAAAACAGAGAGGTAAATAGGACAATGTTGATGTACTGGTGGATCGGAGAAGGTTACATTGGTTGTGATGGTTCTGAAAACGACTTAGTAAAGGAAATACTTGATGACTTCTCAGCAAAAAGATTGCTTGAGCCGGTCGAAGATGAGAGTAAACTGAAACCAAGTAGTTATAAAATGGATCCTCATGTGCATTCTGCAGTTATACACTTAGCCAAATGTATGGATCTATTTAAACTCTATAACGAGAAAGGATTGCCTAACTATAAAAAAACAGACAAAAGGAAGGTCTGTCTAGTAAGAGGTTCGTCGCTGCAACAAGAAACAAAAACAAGGAAAATGGAACCAGAAGATCTGGAGACAGTATTCAATTCCTCTGAACGGTACCCTGATTTCACATTCAGGTGGTTCCCGTCCATGAAATCACTCAAAGTGCTTTATTTGGGAAGATGGGAGCGAACTGCTAAGCGCCATATTGAAGTTGAGAGCACAGAGTTACTTAAGGATATAAAGGAACTAAAGAAAGTGAAGCTTGTAAGTTTCCAAGGGATCTCAAGGATTGAAAAGCTCGAAAACCAAATTTGCTTGCTCCCTAATTTAGTGATCTTGGATCTTAAAGCATGCTACAATCTAGAAACTCTTCCTAGTGATATAGGCTTACTTAGGAGTCTCATTTACTTGGATGTATCAGACTGCTATATGCTAGATGGTATGCCTAAGGGGATTTCAAAGCTTTCTACTTTACAAGTCCTCAAGGGATTTGTGATTGGTGAGTCAGATGATGAAAGGAACTGTGCAGTTAAACACCTTAAGGAACTGAGGAAGCTTAGCATTACCGTAAACAGATACTCTTTCAAGGTGGAAAATCTGGCGGAATCTTTGAAAGGCCTCAAGCACCTTCGGAGCCTGAAAATTGCATGGGGAGCTCAATTTCCTGATACTGACCAAAAAGACAGAAAAAGTGAAGAAAATACTGAAGCTGAGGAACACAAAGAAACAACAAATGAGGAGAATGAGAAACAAGGAGGTCCTCCAACAGATGAGAAACACAAAGACCAAGTGGAAAAGAAGGAACAGACCAGCGAGGATAAGAAAGAAGATGGAGTCAGTAGTAAGAAAGAAGAGGCTAATCTAGAAGAAAAAAAGAAGCATGAGAATGTCAAATCAGAGAGTTTGAAATCAGACAAGGTCGTCGAGGGAGAGAAGAAGGCAAATCCTTCCCAAGAGGCAACAAAAACCATCCAAAACAAGCCAGATGATCAGGAAAGGAAAAGCAATGAGGAAGGAGATGGAGACAAGGGGAAGGTTGAGCCAGAAGAAGGAAAAATTAAAGATGAAGTAGGGGCAGAGATATCGAAATCAGATAAAGTTATTGAGGGAGAGAAGAATGCCAGTCCTCCCCGAGATGTATCTAACATGACCCAAGAGAAGCCAGATGACAAAAGCGAAGTAGAAAAAGAAGGAGATGGAGCAGAAAAAGAGAAGGCTGATTTAGATGAAGAAAAGAAACAAAACGAGGTAGAAGCAGAAAAGACGAAAAGTCCACCACAAGAATCCAAAGACACTATCGATGACAAGACAGATGATAAAACCAAAGGGAAGGCTGATCCAGAAGAAGGAAAGAAACATGATGAGGCCGAAGCAGGGATCTCTAGAACAAACAATGGTGTTGAAGGAGTTAAGAAGGCTAGTTCTGCTAGGGAATCACCCGAGGCAATCCAGAACAAGCCAGATCATCACGAAGAAAGTGACAAAGAAGAAGAAAAAGGAGATAAACAAAAGGAGAAGGATAATCAAGAAGGAAAGAAACATGATGAAGTAGAAGCAGGGATCTCAAAATCAAACAATGGTGTAGAAGGAGTTAAGAAGGCTAGTCCTGCTAGGGAATCAACTGAGGCAATCCAGAACAAGCGAGATGATCACGAAATAGGTGACAAACAAGCAGAGAAAGGAGATGAAGAAAAGGAGAAGGCTAATCAAGAAGAAGGAAAGAAACATGATGACGTAGAAGCAAAGATCTCGAAATCAAACAGTGGTATTGAAGGAGTTAAGAAGGCAAGTCCTATTACGGAATCAACTGAGACAATCGAGAACAAGCCAGACGATCACGAAATAGGTGACAAACAAGAAGAGAAAGGAGATGAAGAAAAGAAGAAGGCTAATCTAGAAGAAGTAAAAAAGAAAGATGAGGTAGAAGCAGATAGTTCAAAACCGGACAAGCTTATAGAGGAATCGAAAGAAATAGTCCAGAGCAATCCAAATGATCACAAAGAGATCAGGAAAGTGCAGGAGAAAGGAGATGGAGAAAAGAAAGGAGATGGAGAAAAGAAAGGAGATAACTTAAAGATGGTTGATGGAGGAGCAGCAAAGACTCAGAAGTCACACAAAGGCATTAAGTTTGGTAAGATACTAAGTTTCTCAGGAAAATCTAAAGCTCTGATCCAGAAGAAGGGAGATGATCTGAAAGGAGATAATGCAATGACGGAAGAGAATTACGAAACACAATCACCATCCAGGTCTACTAAGGATCCAAAATCAAATAAAGCAAACTGGTTCAAAGGACGGGGTCAACAAACCAAGATATGGGCAATAGGAAGCCCAGAAAATCCAGCAACAGATCATACTTCTAAACTTCCTTCCACTTTGAAGAAGTTGGAGCTAGAATGTTTCCCTGAAGAGGATCCTCCGAAATGGTTAAATCCCAATGATCTTAGCAATCTTGAAAAGCTCTCCATCAAAGGAGGATGGCTTAGCCGAATCAGCAACAAAGATCCAACTGCAGAAGACAAATGGACCGTTCAGATCTTGCGTTTAAAGTATCTGCACAAATTTGAGGTTAAGTGGAAAGATTTGCAAACACTGTTCCCAAAAATGAAATTGTTGGAGAAATATGAATGCCCAAAAATTGCATTCTGTCCCACAGATGGCAATGGAGTCTGGAGGAAGCCACAAATAGCACCAAATATGTGAAGATAAGCAGAATAATTACCTGTCATGATAATGGCAAGAGCCTATGTAACTTCTTTAGAGATTATGTATCTGTCTTTACACCCTGAATAAATGTACATTCCTGCTTATGTGCTTAAATCTTCATAGCCATTGAAATTGTATCAGCCATTAACTATCTTCTTGCCTTAGAATCACAAAGATCTTTCAAATAGAAATTTTACACAATGTTTGAGAAAACAAAACAATCTAAATAGTGGTCTTCCCCCAGACAATATCAGAACACCATGCCTGGGAACTTACAACAGAAAATGTCTTAACAGAGAAACAGGAAACAGCGAAAAGAAAACCACTAAGATGATGTTTTAAAGTCGGTCATTATTCAACACACAAAGCTTTAGACAAACACATAACAAAGTAATTTAAGGCAACGATCCAGGTATTTAATACAGTGAAAGTGCTCCAGCTACATATATTATATTCATTCTTGTGGTCGTGCCTCACTTGGATCTATGTTAACCCAGTCCTGCAAATACATGAAGTGTAAAATCCTAAGATGAATCTGAAAAGAGGCAAGATTTGTGCAAGACGACTCGAGCACCTACGACCTATAAAGCAAAAAATACCTGACGCAAATGATTTTTGACGTTTAAGATTTGCAGGTGTTCTCTTCTGATTAGTTTTGAAACGTAGTAGAATAGTAGACATGAAGAAAGTAACTACGAAAGTTCTCTTTTCCAATTCTAAGAGAAAAGGACCAAGAATAGGATGATGGCCTTTTAGTCCTAAAGCATCTGTTTATTGGAGAAGTGAGATTAGAAAGTTGCACTCACCTTGAGATCTTCCATTTCAGCTGAAAATTTCGGGCAATTCTTCTTCTTGAATGTCTCTAGATCAGGTAGTTTGGGTGCAACAGATGATAACACAGGCAACTCAACAAGGCACAGGCTAGTGAGAGTTGACACTTCTCCATCTTTGAACACTTTTTCCAGTTTCTCACAATACTTTAGATTAAGGACTTTTAGGCTGCTAGGCAGCTGAGATGCCTCTGGGAAAATTGTTATGATACTTGGACAGCAATCTATGCTTAGTTCTTTCAGATTAGTGTCAGTTGACACTTCTCCTTCTTTGAAAATTTTTTCCAGCTTCTCACAATACTTTATATGCAGGACTTCTAGGCTGCTAGGCATCTGAGATGCCTCTGAGAAAATCGTTTTGATGTTCGGGCAGTAATCAATGCTTAGCTTCTTCAGACTCGTGAAGCTACCACCACAAGTTATAGTCTCCAAGAATGGCAGATTTCTAATCGATAAAGTCTCCAGTGATCCCAAGTGTTCCTTATCCATACCAGAGAAAAGCTCTTTTTTGTCAATACACATCCTTAGCCAGCAACTCTTCATCAATTTGGTTTCTTTAAAGATAGACATGAGCCTCATAGGGCTACAGTCAACAAAAGACACTACCTCAGCAGTACCTAGTGCTTTCCAATCTATCTCATTAGTTTCATTGATCTCCAGGCCTTCCTGCTGATTTATGCTATCGAAAAATGATAATGTTTTCTTATATAAAGCCCTTTCTATGGGAACTTGGAGAAGACGTTCCTTGCAGACATCGCGCTTCTCAGTAGACTTAGCAGCACGAGGTTCACGCAATTGAATATTTCCTGTTTCTTCAGACTCCTCTGAGATTTCTTGGGATTTAACAGTTGCATTAGAGGAGCTGGCATTCTCAGATCTCTCACGTTCGATGTCTTCCTTTATTTGGCTCCATCTCTCACCTTCAAAACTCTTTCCATCTGCCAGAATAATACGCTTTAGACAATGAATTTTGCTCTCATTTGGCAACTCCGGTGTGTCCACTTTGGTTCCAGAGAGATTTACGTCACGTAGGTAAGACATGTCCTTAAATGATCCATGAATCGTATGCAACTTGGTACTGCCGGAGGCATCAAAGACCTCGAGATTTGTGAGTTTTTCAATGTTTGGGAGAACTTCCAGGTTGGTGCAATTCTTTAGGAGGAGTTTGTTGAGACCAGACAGCTCCTCGATAGTAGTAGCCAGCTCGCTAAGATTAGTTCCCGAGAGATTAAGAGTTTTGAGCTCTTTTTTATCCTCGAAACACACTTCAAGCATTTCCACTAATCTCGTAGTGCCAGAAAGATCAAGAAATTGGAGACCTGACAAAGGCTTCAAACTAGGCAGTCGTCTCAATTTGCTACAGTTGCGCAACAAGAGCCGAGTCAAGGAGTGAAGCTTGGCAGCCACCGCTGAGTCCTGGAATATTGGTAACCGCTCTATTTGGCTCTCTGAGAAATCAAGGAGCTGAAGTTCTGTAAGATGATAAAAGTTTTTGTTTTTGCTTTTGTTTTTCTTGTCACCTTTTGTGTTGTCGAAACAAGTTTGAAGTCCACGAGCACCAGAAATATCAACAACTTCAAGCTTTCTTAGTTCCTGTATGTCTGGCAAATCTTCCAATAAATGACAGTCCTTGATGATGAGACAATGAAGTTCCTTCAGTTCGGAAATACTGGAAGGGGAAGATGTGATCTGAAGCCCAGAGAGGTGAAGACTTTGAAGTGTAAGAAATGCCTTAAAGAATTCATCAGAGATTTTCTTCAGAGAGCTGGCACCAGAAACTTCAAGAGCATTTAGCTTTTTAAGAGTCTTAAGTTCTTCAATACTTTCCAGTAGATCGCAGTCCCTGATTACAAGCACCCGGAGGAGCTTGAGACGATCTGAAAATGACTTGATGAAAGGATCTACCGTGGGTTTAAAAAGGCCAAGTACTTCAAGATCACCCAGCTTCGCAAAATACTTGGTAGGAGATTCACGACGCAGACGGTCTCCACTAACCAGAATCGTGGTAATCTTGTCTCCCTTCTTTGCTTGCACTGTTTTAATCATATCATCGATCGGTGTGATTTTCCCTATACCTTTTTTCTTGTAACCACCATAGACTCTAGAAAATCCAAGTCGAGACCTCCCTAAATGCCCACGACGTCGAGGATCAATTAAATTGCTCATCGCCATCTCTGGTACCACCACATTGTTTTCTTGTATCTTCAGCATTCCACGGTTTATAAGCTCCATCAAGATAGAATGACCGTCCTGGTATGCCTTTTCGACGGACCTAACAGGATCAAAGTAGCCTTCAAGTATCCACTGAGTGATCAAGTCTCGGTAGTAAACACAGCCACAGTGCTCAAAGAAGTCCAAGCTATGCCAAAAACAATCCAAGATGGCACTCTTTGATGAGACATAGGTTTCCAACAGCTCGTATGCAAGATACAAGATTGGATTAATAGCACCCTCAGAAGTAGCTGATTCAGATGGATTACACCGTTCAGCCGAGAGAACCTCATCTGTCTTTTTGTATATCATCTCTTTTAGTTCTCTCTTTTCTCCTATATCTGATGTGTTCTGCATAATCCAAGTTAAAGACTTGGCTAGCACGAAGATTGCAGCTGGTGAGCTCTTGCTCCTTTTTACAATATGAGATACAAATTCAAGGGCGTTAGCGTATACCCTAGGGTGATCATCATCACAATCTGAATCAGTTTTCAAATCTTCCGGTATAAGAGACGCAAATAAATATATCAGGTTAGGCTCATCTATTGTTTTAAGTAACTCATCTGTAGCATCTGTCACCCTCGAGTCAACTGCAGTAGAGGGATCACTTTTCTCACCTTCAGTTTCTTGGGACTTGGCCTCAGATTCCCTCTCATTATCTTTATCCTCCACAGCTGGCACGATGTCATCACTTTCTCCCTCTTGCTCCTCACTTCCCTGCAAACTCTTTGTGTCCTGTGACTCAGTTTCCCCACCAGCCTTTGTAGCCTTCTCGTCTCTTTTTCTTCTTGTAACAATAAATTTTAGATCTATGTCAACTGGAAGATTCAGATTCTTAAGAAACTCCTCAAGTTTCAAATCCTTCATCACCACATCTGCTCTGGTTTTGTTTGCATCATCATCAAGAATCAATAAAAGATATGGCTTTTTCGTAGTTGATGTATCCTTATTCTCTCCTGCAGTTGCAGTCTCTTTTGCCGGTTGATTATCTCCATCACGCTGTTGCTTCTTTGCTTTCCTCTCTGCCTCCTTTGTCTTTTTATCACTCGCCTCATCTTTTTTCTCAGGAAACTTCTTGCGAAACTTCTTTACTATTTCAGCAATTATATCATTCTTCAATTCAGCCAACAAGTCATCTGGCTTCTTCTCATCCTCATCATCTTCATCTCTATCATCCACCTCACTCTCTTCGAAATCCGAGTATACAGACAACTGGGAGGCTATATTCTCATAAAGCGACCATTGATCATCATCCTCAAACTTCTTGTTAAGATGCAAACATAGTGTCAGAAAGCACAATTCATCAGTTTTAATGGCATACTCTGCTACTTTCTTTGCCAGCCTCGTCTTCCCTATTCCAGCTTCACCAACCAGCAAAACAGTTTGAGGGCCAGTTTCTCCCAAATATTTCAATATAGCTTTACACAAACCCTCATCCTTCTCGTTTTGCTTCAATTCTGCATACTTTAGGTCTGAGAAAAGAAACAAAATAAATAATCAGAGGTTTTGGTACTTGTCTATATCAATCTATCATTTTTCTGAAATACTTCCCCTTTTTCCTCAGTCCCTTGTATAAAAATTTCAATCCCTAGTTCAATCTCAAAATCAAAACTTCAAACTCAAAATCAAAAGCTAAACTAAACCTAATGTGAAAGTCAGCAAAAACGACACAAATCAATCTGATCCAAGACGAGTGGCTTAATAATCAAATGGTGGTGGTTTTTGAAGTAGATCGTAATAGATGATTTTCTTAAGAAATTTGCAGCAAACTCCTACATTATTTAGACATCTTAAAGAACAAAGAAAAGGAAACTCACCAAGTTTTTCGTCAGCTTTAGAAGTCTCCGCCATGATCAGATTTTTCTTACCTGGTGAAGTTAATGTGTGTTGTTGAGAGCTTCTTCTTCTCCAGAAAGATCCAAGTCAAAGGCTCATAATAATGTCTCAGTCTCTCTTCCTTTTCTTTCGCTCTTCATCTCTGTTTCTCTCTCTGTCTCTTTCACATTACTTTACTCAACTATGAGTTTCTATTTTTTTTCCTTTTTTTCTTTATTTTTTTCAACAAATAACCATTTTCATCGACAACAAGGCACGATTCATAATCTAAGTTCTCCAAATAGAACCGGATGTGATTTGAACCCACCAACTCATATCTAACTAAATCAGGACAAACCAACTGGGCTGATCTTTTTTTATCAACCTTATTCATTTTTCCTCAAACAATGATTGCATAAAGACCCACCAAAGCATACAATAATTACATCGACAAAATTCGATTTATAACTAAAATTCATATTCTAAAAAAAAGAATTTAGTTATATGGGAGGAATTGAATCCTAGTGTGAATAGATTTGTAAAGTGAGGTCTAACATCTAACACTCAAAATAAATTATCATAACTGTGGATTTTAACATTAGTGGTTTGTGATAAGTCTACTAAAAGGTAGGCTTACATACATAATTAGGGATCAAGTCCTAGCATCTATGAAATTTATATAGGAATCTGGCTAATGAGCTGGCCATTATCGCCCTATATTGACGTTGACAAAAAACTTATATATTATAATATTTTGTGAAGTGAGATCTCGAATCTTTGAGATAGTTGAAAACTGGTTTAAGGCTCAGTTCTGATACTTAGGTGAAAGAGTTTTGAAAGCAAATTGCCATCCATGGATAAGGATTGGAAGTTATATTAGCCAATGTGGACCATGAAGGATCCAATAAAAAGTAAAGAGTGTTACTTGCTAAAGACATATTCTCTTTAGTAGATTGTTTAAATTCAATGAACATGTATATAAGTTATTCTCTAGATTGCTTGCAAAACGTCTGCAACCCAAAGTAAAAATTTCCCCAAGAAATATTAATGTAATTTCTTTTGGTTTATAAATGAAATATTATTCCAGTGAAAGTATAATCAGAATACTACAAATTAACTATATTGAGAATATAATTTTGAAATAATTATCTCGAACACTATTTTTATGTTTTAAATTATGAAAATACTCATTTTTTTAAACCTCATGCGAAATACTCTTTTTCGCATAAAGAAGATATGTTGAAATACGACATTACATGTCTACGATGGACATTTATACGATTTACCATAGACATATATAGTAAATATATAGATGCAATGAACAAAAATGCATTATAATTATACACTGTAGACATATATACTGAATTATGTATACAAGAACTACAATATTATTGTCTACTGTGGATAGAAAAACATTTCAATGCCACAAAAATAAAAAGATGACAACACCAAAAAGAAGTATTTCCAACAATTTAAAACATAAAAGGGATATTTTGCATAAAATTTTAAAAATAAAGCATATTTCTATAATTTAAAACATAATGGCATTGTAGATAATATTCTCTATAATTTTTTATTAATTTAAAGTAATTATTATCTTATCGAGACAATTTTTTATTAATTTATAATAGTTATCATTTTAATCACAACTGGCGACTGTGGATGTCTTAAAAGCACCAAAATATAAAATCTTTTCACAAATTCTACAAAATTATAATAGATTTTGGCTCGATTTTTTTTCAAAATATTAGAAAAATAAAGTAGATAAGTTAGTACGATGTACCTGACTACGATTATAGTATTTACTTTTTTGTTTCTTACTACAAAACATTATAATATTTGCAAGTTGCGATGAAGAATAGGACCAAGTTAAAGTGATGTGTTGGTCTTTCTTTATTCTTTTTGGTATCAATTATTGTGCCATCTGATATTGCTCCAAAAGACTTTCATAAGTTAAAGCGATTTGGTCGTGCAAGCAAAGACAAAAATGTTTAGATATCATGTTACTTTTGAATTTATGTGTCATTTACTATAATTTATCCAAAACTTATTTGATCAATGCACGTTTGATTAATATATACGCTTAATGATCTGACAATTTTTGTAATTATTGTTGACAGTTAATAATTATGCCTCATTTTTATCTAACGATAATATCAGTATAGACCACAAAAGCTGACTCATTAGTCAAATTTCTATATAAATTTTGTAGACGGTAGAACTCGATCCCTCGTTATACATGTACACCTACCTAGAATAAAGTTACCACTAACCACTGGACTAAATGTCATTTCCCATTTTCATAGACCTTATAATCTTTAAATCTGAACCATTGATTTTTGAGATTGCATTGACTTTCATATAGACATAAAAATCTTTTGTGAAAATAAATAATACGTACATGTTTATAATAGACTATTAGTGGGGATCATGACACATATCCATAACTATATATGTTCATAATAATTAATACAATTATTATTAGAGTGCATAATTAAATATATAAGTCTTAACCATAGTTAGTTAATTAAGATAGTCTTCTCTTAAATATAAAACTAAAAGTCATTAGTTTCCACTAGTTATCTACCACATTAATCTGTTTAGCTAAGATTAGATTCATAAGTCGAGTTCTTCTCAGTCTGGTGGTTAGGATGATCTAGCTAATGACTTGGCACCTAGGTTCGATTCCTACCTGCTGCATTATGATAGCTTAAAAAAGGAATTTTAAGGGTGAGCTTTAGGCTATTGATCGGACCTTTCTCAATATAATGTTGACAGAAAAAAATAGATTTAGAAAACTTCAAAATTATTTCTTGAGATTTCATTTTGCAGCCTTATCTCTTGAAGTCAAACTTTCTCTATGATGTATACCACTACGACTCTAGGAGTACTTTTTTTTCCATCTGAATCTGAATGATATAAATTTGGACGATTACAACGAGGAGGTCAATAAGAAACCGCAAAGAGAACAAAGGAAGCAATCTATCCTACAATACAAAGAGGATGATATAAGGCTATCCAATGATAAAAACTACATCAATGCACCAAGACCTGGATACCATCTTAGGAGTTCCCGAACGACATTCCGACAACGGGATTCCTACCCAAAGATAATGACTTGAGTCACATAAGCTAGCTTTCTCTGGATAAGATGAGACGCTCCCTTGAAATTGTTAAAGTCGAAGGTTAACCGCTTGAGCTAGGAACTTAAACCAAACTCACCAGAAGAAAACAATGACCTCAACACTCATATATATCTTAGATTCAGATACAGATCTAAAGCTAAAGGAGAAATACTAACCCAAGCAAATACTTAACCACAAAGTTTGATAAGTAAATCTTGAAACAAAGACTAACCCAACGAAAGCTCCATCACACCCTAGACATGGATTCTAAAGGTAGAGGAGAAACTAAAGAAGCATATTACAAGATCAGATCCCGAAGAAAATCCATCTAGTAAAGCTTAAACAAAAACTAGATTTAACCAATAGAACCGATTAGACTAGACCATATATACCAAAGAGAGTCAAGATCCCACAACTAACACCATAGAAGGTCCAACGATGAAGCGACGAGACCAAGCTCACGATAACGGCGGCACAAGACTCAAAAGCAAGAGACTAAAGCATCATAAACGATGGAACTAAGGAGACTTCGCCGTCGATGCTGTGTGAGCCACCGACGGCGAAGATCGGACCGAAAATGTTAAACGGAAAAAATAAACGTAATCGCACCTCCGAGAGAGAAAGTTGAATAGTTGCGTTAAAATTGATTAATTATTTTTTTTCTTGTAAATCAAAAATATTTAAAACTATTATTCATTAATTGATCAAATTACTGATTTAGAAAATAAATTTAATGTTATTCAAATATTAATTATTTCTTGACAGATATTTTATCATATTTAGTAATTTTTTGCGAATTTGGCAGTTGACTCGAGTTAAAAAACTGTAAGTAGTTTTTTGGTTCTTTACTGTGGTCCGATTCGTATTTGCGTATTTGGCAGTTGACTCAAGTTGCAAGGAAGACTCAGAGGGAGTTTGTCTTCTCCGAGGAAACAGGTCAGAATAAACTCTTCTCTGATCAAATGTTTGATTTTTGGAATCGAATGTGAAATGGGCAAAAGCTTTCTGAAGAAAAGGTTAAACCTTTCTTACCGATTATATCTAGGGTTGATTACTGATTTGGCTATGAAGTCGCTTACGAGAAACTTGATCTATAAAGTTTTGAAATGCCCTTTTCATTTTTAGCCTAGCTCTGCGATTATTCACTCTCTATCTTATACTAGATTCCTTGATTTTGCTTGTTGATTCCGTTTCGAGAGCTTAAGTTGAAGGATAAGTTTGCGTTTATGTAACTATCAAATGTGTTGTTTATTGAGTAATGCATTTTTCTCAGGAAAATTTCGTTTATGATTACTGTTTTTGTAACATTTTGGTTGAATGCTTGCGGCAATTTGTTTATTTGTGTTGAAGTTTTAATTTGTTTGTGGTTCCTTTCATGATTTTGCAGATTGTGTGTTTCATTTTTGAGAGCTGAGGAGGAAAATTTTGACAACTTAGTTTTATGTCATGGCTTCTGAGAACTCCTCGGAGAAGCCGGACTTGGAGACGAAACAGAAGCCAGAGCAAGAGACTAAGAAGCTTGAAGATGGTGTAGGAAGATCACTGGAGACGAATAATGCAGGAGATGATCCTGGTCCTGGAAAACCAATCCAGGAGATCCTTAAGATTGTTGAAAATTTGCATAAGATATTTCCGTCTCAGTCAGAGGAAGAAAGGAAGTCTAGGGAAGCACCAAACAGGTCAAACAGTGTCCCTTTAGCTGAGACTGTTAGCCAGCCCCCGGTGGCTCTGAAAACAGCAATAAGTCTCCCAGCTAATGCTGCGAACCAGGGAACCGAGAATACGATTCCTAAGCTGCAACGTAATCTTCGTCTTCTGAAGGAGGATGTAATTAAGGTACAAGAACTTAACGAAGAGGTTAAAGACGATGTGACCAGACATATTGATCCACTTCAAAAACTGCTAGATAAAGTGAAAAAGGATTCCTCGAAAAAGTTGACCAAGGGAATGCAGAAAGATTTGGAAGATGTCAACAAGAAGATCTTTAATTTGATGATTCGTGTACCCTTGTTACCCAACAGGCGTAAAAAAAACAAAGGATTAGATACTGAGGATGGCCTCGTGGATAATGGTGGAAAAGGCATTGTTTGCTTGCCTGGCATTCATGCTAATGAAAAATATCTCAAAAGTCTTGCGATTTTCAGAGATGTACAATGCAAATTCAAGGAGCTTGATGATCAAAAGAAGATTTGCCTGCTAAGTTTTGCTGTGTTCCCAGAGAATCAAGAGGTGAATAGAACGATGCTGATGTACTGGTGGATCGGGGAGGGTGTTATCGTACCTGATAAAGATAAACCTGAAAATGTTGTGAATGAGATTCTTATGAATTTAAGGAAGAAGAAGTTGATAGAACCTGTTGAAAACAAACGCAAAGTGGAGCCAAATAACTATAAGATGACACCTTATGTGCATGCTTCAGTGGTTCGAATCTCAATGGAGATGAAACTTTTTGCTATTTATGATATTAATAAGGGAGAGAAGAAGCCAACCATGAAAAGATCAGAACTAAACAAGATGTGCCTTGTGGAAGGGTCGTCAAGCCAACAAGAAGCAAAAGCTAACAAAATGAATGAAGCAGATCAGATTGAAACTGTGTTCAATGTTTCTGAGAGGTTCCCAGATTTCACCTTCAAGTGGTTCTCTGAGGAGAAACAATCAACGAACAAGAGGTTTCTATCAAAAACTACGTATAAGGCGCTCAAGGTTTTTTATTTGGGAAGATGGGAGAGAACAGCCAAGCGCCACATCGAGGTAGAGAATCCTGAGCTATTGAAAAACTTGAAGCATATGACTAAACTCAAGCTTCTGAGTTTTCAAGGGATCTCAAGAATTGAAAAACTTGATGATGCTGTCTGTAAGCTTCATGAGCTAGTCATCTTGGACCTTAGAGCTTGCTATAATTTAGAGAAACTTCCAGACAAGATAGATTCACTCAAGGCGCTTACCTACCTGGACATTACAGATTGCTACATGATTGATCGCATGCCCAAGAGGTTGTCGTGGCTGGATAACTTGGAGGTTCTCAAAGGCTTTGTGGTTAGTGATGCTGATGAGGAAAAGGTCTGCACTCTCGCTGAGCTGGAGCACTTGAAAAAGCTCAGAAAGCTAAGCATTACAATAAACAAAGGTGAAAATTTTAGTGTAGATAAGCTGTTCCTAGACATAGAGCATTTCAAGAGTCTGGAAAAACTGAAAGTGGCGTGGGGAGGTATTAATAAACATAATAGAAAGGAAAATTCTGTTGTGGGAGTTGTGCGAATGATAAGAAAAACTCTTTCGCGGATTCCTCCTCCACCAAAGACGGTTGCAGATGGGCTTCCCGAGAATTTAAAGAAACTGGACCTTCAGTGTTTTCCTGATGCAGATCTTCCTTCATTGCTTCAGCCTAAAAGACTCCATAATCTGGAAAAACTCTACATTAAAGGAGGAACTGAACTTACTGGATTTGGTAAGTCACTACCTGATAGTCCAACTTCGTGCAGTGTCAAGGTTTTACGCCTGAAATTTCTTCCCAGGCTAAAAGTCGAATGGAGGGAGCTAAGGGAGTACTTCCCAAAACTGGAATTCTTGGATAAGTATCAATGCCCTCAAGTTAGTTTCTGCCCCTGCGATGGTATTGGAATCTGGCGCAATAAAACATAACATCTGAGCACCTCTGAGCTAGGAGATTTCCCACGTTTTCTTTCCCTTCTGTTGATGTTGTTGTTTTTGATTTTGTGTGTGTTGCTCTCTCATTTGCTGTTGATGTTTTGCTGGTATGGCTTTTAAAGTGTTGTTGTTTGTGAACGTTTAAATAAATGAGTTTGGAGTCTTTGCTTTGCTTATTTGCTGCTCTTGTGGTCTAAAGAAACTATGAACGAACAATACATGTATTTTGATTAACTGAGACGATCTACTACTTCTACATCTACAAATGCAGATAGGCTACAAGGAATGATTAACTGCAGATGCAAAAGAACTTAGCTCTTATGGTTTCCTCAGGTAAAAGCTCAACACTGTCAGACACTAGACATAAGAAACATATTGTAGCATTGAAGAAACTCTAATTGGAGATTCTGGTTTATTGATACAACAGAAAGACAAGCAGACAACACCAAACCATAGAAACTCAAAACAAGAAAAACAAAAGCAAGCTTGATAACACAATGGAAAAGGGCTCTTCAATCTTTTTAAGCCAGCAGCTAAGGTGGAGTAGTAGTTCTATTCTCTCCTGAAGTAGCGTTGTTGTCTGAGTCAGGTGTTTCAGTGGGAGATTCATCGTCAAGAAATACAGGATTAAGCTCGGCCAGTTGTGTAAGAGCCAAAGGAAGACCACGAGACTTGTTCATCAGCTCATCTATGCATTTTTTGTCGTTCCTTGGGGGTTCTTTCCCTTTCTTTACAACCGCTGCTTCATATATCTTCCAGACACTCTCACGATCAGACAGAGGCCAAAGCTGATGGATCTGATGTTTCTCTGCAACTAGCTCCTTCGCCAATGTCTCATTCCTTGTCGTGTATATGACTCTCCCGCCAGACTCTTTAGGAAATCCATCTGAAAGATACTTTCCCCATTTCTCACTCTCCTCAAGTTTCTCATCCAGTTTCTCGTCCCAACTATCGTTCCATTTATCATCTTTGCGCACATCATCAAACACAATCAAATACTTTTTCCACCTCAGATTCAAGTGAAGTGCATAGAGCAAAGCAGCGAGCTCCTTCTGATCCACTGTCTCTCTATCATCTATCCCTGCGTCTTTATTCCTTGCAACTTCTTCTTTTGCCTCTTGATGGATGGATTCGAACATGAAATCTGGAACTCCAAGACATGTCAAGATCTTCTTCAACACATATATCTTCTTCCTATCATGTCCCTCAGATTCCTTGCTGTCCATAGAAACCCAAATCCTAGGAGCATAAAAACTCTTCACATCTTCATCATTAAAGATCGTCTTGCATAATGTTGTCTTCCCAACTCCATACTCTCCTAGAATCACAAGACTCTTGAACTCCTTGTTAACTTTTTGATCCAATAAGAAGTTCTTCAATGAATTGATCTCATTCTTAAACCCAAAGATCTCTTTTGGTTCCGGAGGTTTAGAGTCTGTATTCAAACGCTCATCTTCATCCTTTAAAGTTTCTATATGATTTGTTTTGGAGTCTTTATTTTCTCCCTCAGGCTTGATCCAGTTTTCGTATTCATCCTTAAAGCGTTGTATAAATGGTGTTTTGAGCACTCCGTGCTGTGAAGTTTCTGAAGGCATGCTCAAGCTGCAAAAAGAAGGAAACAAAGAGAGAAATATGCAAAGCAAAGAATATGAAGAAGACGATTGACAAAAAAAAAATTGCACATCAAATGTCTACTAATTTTAAGATTACCTCCCAGTAAAAAAAGTGCAGGAAGTGAAGAGTAATATATATATATAGTAAAGAAAATAAAATAAAAAACTCACATCAACTACTTTTTTAACAGTGATTTTTGTCTAGTGGTAGATGATATATTAAATTTGCACATTCACATATTAAATTTTACTGTCTATATTACATAAGAATTTGTTGTGCTCTAATATTGACGGAAACAAAAGTCATAGTTAAATTGACTCACAAAAGTCGTCGTTTAATGTGCTTATGTCCAGCTGTAAAGCCTGTAGTTGTAATATAATATAAAGTATGATAATAAATGGAAATTTAATCATCCAATGCGATAAGATCTACACAATCTTGGACTCGATTAATAAAACAGAAACCAGAATAACTCAAAACCTTCACATACAAAAAAACATTCAGAGAAAAAAAAACATGTTTGACGAACCTGTAAGTCTCCAAGACAATGGCTGTCCATTCAGAATAACTCAAAACCTTCACATACAAAAAAAAGACATTAGTCTAAGAAGAAAAAAAAAACAACACCAAAGAGTCCATAATCAGCGAGAAGGAAAGAAACAAGTCAAACTCCTGAAGATGTTTTTTCTCTGTTGGATCTAATAAACCATCAGTTCTCGTCTGTTCCAAGTAGTAATCAGTTTGAAGATGGACGTCATTCCAAAGCCTATTAAGAACATTTGGGACGCATGGAGCATTCGCAGTACCTTAATCTTCAGTCTCAGTCTTCAAACATTTCTCATTTTCTTTGCTCCTCAAAGAAAACGCTCATCTCAAAAACTGTTACTTTCTCTCATTTGGTCTGCTTACCTTCTTGCTGATTGGGCTGCTAATTTCGCCGCTGGACAAATCTCAGATAGTCAAGGAGATAAAGCCAAACCTGGAAAACCAAAACATAACGAAGACCTTTTAGCCTTTTGGGTTCCTTTTTTGCTCTTGCATCTTGGTGGTCCAGATACAATCACTGCTCTTGCTCTTGAAGATAATGAGTTATGGCGTAGGCACTTGTTGGGTCTTTTCTTTCAAGCAGTTGCAACTGTTTATGTGTATTTACAGTCAAGACCTAATGCTCTTTGGAAGCCCCTTGTGCTGGTCTTTACGACCGGAATCATCAAGTATGTTGAGAGGACATTAGCTTTGTACCTGGCGAGTCTTGATAAGTTTAAGGATTCCATGATTCAGAGGCCTGATCCTGGACCAAACTACGCGAAACTCATGGAGGAATATGCAGCCAAGAAAGGTATGAAGATGCCTACACAGATTATTACGATTGAAGAGCCTGAGAGAGATCCAAAACCAAGTACTGAGGTTAGGCCGGACAAATTCACTCCACTCAATATTCTCCAGTACTCTTATAAGTACTTCAATATCTTCAAAGGTCTAGTGGTTGATCTCATCTTCAGCTATCAACAACGAGCTGAGAGTAAGAGATTCTTTAGCTTGCTGAAAGCAGATGAAGCTCTAAGAATCTTAGAAGTTGAGCTCAACTTTATCTATACAGCTCTATTCACAAAAGCTGAGATCCTGCATAATAAGATAGGAGTTACCTTCAGGTTAATTGCCTTGGGATGCCTTGCAGCAGCCCTTCGCTTGTTTCAAGACAAGAACAAGGCAGAGTATGATGGATTCGATGTTGGCCTTACCTATGCATTGCTGATAGGTGGATTAGCTCTGGATTCCATTGCTCTTATTATGTTCTGTACATCTGACTGGACCTTTGTCAGATTGAGGAAGATGAAGGACGAGGTCGATGATAAAGACACCTGGATCGACCACACTCTCAACTGGATTCTTAACTTTCTCGGAGTTAGGAAATTAAGGACACAGGAGTACAAATGCTGCAAGAGTTCCGGGTCTGAATGTTCTCATGAAGTGCTGAACACATGGTTCCCGAATCGTAGGTGGTCTGAGTACATACATGCACACAACTTGATCGAATACTGCCTATGGATAACGCCGCATCGAATTCACCATACCACGGGTTTGATACATAATGTCCTTAGCTTTCTTATCAAGGTGACCGGTATTGGACCTGCATTCAAATGGATTGGTAGTGGCATTGTATTCTGTTTTAGATCTATAAAAAAGAAGAGTCATCAGACTTTCAAGTGGATTGACACTAACCTAAGTCTTTGGTGCAAGAATAGTAAACGGTTGAATGAAGAGTACATTAGGCTGTGCTTCTACTGGACATTTTATCTTCCTCGTCTACCTGGCTATTGGATAAAACGTTTTATTGAGTTTTTTGGCATCAAAGCTCAGCTGGATGAGTTGTTCTTCACATCCAGTGATCGTCTCACCTTGGATCTATGGGAACACATCTTCACAGAGGTTGAAAACAAATCTCGTTTTGCTGACGACTCTGATAGCGCCATGAGGGTATCTTCAGCTAGAGGTGACTGGACTCTGCGCGACATACCAGGTGAAGATAGAGAAACAGAAAGAAAACGTGAGAAACTTCTACGCTATGTAATGGAAATGGATTATGATCAGAGCCTTCTTGTATGGCATATTGCCACTGAACTCTTATACCAAACAGACAAAGACAAAACAGAGGAAACAAAAGAGAAAATTCAGATCAGTAAAGAGTATCATAGCGCTCGTGAGTTCAGTAAAATCCTTTCAGACTACATGATTTACCTTCTAATGATGCAACCCTTACTGATGTCAGCTGTTGTGGGTATTGGAAAGATAAGATTCAGAGACACTTGCGAGGAGGCCAAGAGATTCTTCGACAGGAGGCATATTGAAGACATAGATAGAAAGAAGCAGTTGGTCGAAGCCAGCAAGGCAATTTTATCAGTGGCAGTTCCAACAAAAGCTGAGCCTATAGATGTGAAAGGAGATCGAAGCAAGTCTGTCTTGTTTGATGGGGCAATGCTAGCCAAAGACCTTCAGGGTTTGAGCAAGAACGAAGTCGATGACACAAAGATGTGGAAAATAGTGAGCAAAGTGTGGGTTGAGTTGCTTTGTTATGCAGCAACAAAGTGTAGTGCTATAGAACACGCAGCTCAGTTAAGCAAAGGTGGAGAAGTCATCAGCTTTGTTTGGTTATTAATGGCTCATTTAGGACTAGGAGACCAATTCCAGATCAATCAAGGAGATGCTAGAGCCAAACTGATCATAGGCAAGTGATCATCAAATAAGTAGCAGCAACATTAGTATACCTCCATTTGCTTAACATGTTTTGATCAACTGTTTGCAGTTTTTCATATCATTACCAGCTACTATTAGTTATTACCATCTGCTTTGTAACTCATCTCCTCCTTGTACTAGCAAAACTATCTGTTCTTGCATCATCTGCATTGCCCTTCTGTTCTGTCACTCATACATTCAATTATGTGAGCCTGCTTGATTCAGCCAATAAAGAACTGTCCAAAACCAATAGACTAATTCGAATCAATCTAGCAAGAATGTAACTTCTTTCTCAGTGTCTTTTAATGAACCATCAAACTGCAAAAGGAATTGATGCAGAGATTAATATTGTAAACCAAAACAAATTAGAAAAATCCAACAAAATCATGTCAAGATTACAACATCTTTAATATTTATTGGTCAATATTCACAACTCACATGTATGCCTCGACTTAAGAAAGACTAACCAGAGACGATTTTTAAATAAACATGAGTTATAACTATTGTTAAACCTATTAATGTTATTATAATCGTAATATTGTGGATTATCGACACTTGAACTTTAATTATCACTCATTATAGTTTAATGAATTAAAAATGACCATACCTTTGGCTTTAAGTCGTCTCTGAACCCCAGACCAATTACAAGGGTCCCTCAAAACAAGGACGCATTTAATAAATAAAAATCTACTGTGTTCATACAGACATTAAGTTTTTAATATTGTTGAAAGAGAAAAATACCAAAAATAATAATTTGCAACAAAAAAAAAATATTCCTAGGTAGACTTCGAGGTTCTAGTCGTCTTCCCATCTCTCCTGAGCTTTATGAGAAAAAAGAGGAGCAACATTAATGGCTTCCCAAAAACTTTCCACTAAATCCAAATCTTTCAAGTGAATCTGAAAAATAAACATCTCAATAACCAGTTTAGAGAGAGAGGAACAAAAAAAGAACTGAATCAAGAGAGAGAGAGAGAGCTAAAAGAAGCTTTATCTTCTTCTTTCATTAGAGAGAGCAAAAATGGGGGACGTGATACCAAAACCAATCAAAGATGTATGGGATAGATGGAACATAAGAGGAGCAGTCATTCTTAGTCTTACCCTTCAAGCCATTCTCATTTGTTTCTCTCCTATGAGGAAACGCACACCAAGAAGACTCTTGATCATGCTTGTTTGGTCCTCTTATCTTTTAGCAGATTGGTCTGCTAATTTCGCTGTTGGTCTCATTTCAAAGAATCAAGGTAAAGATCTTGAACCTGATGACCCTCCACAGGACAAAAAGCTCATGGCTTTATGGGCACCATTCTTGCTTTTGCATCTTGGTGGTCCAGACACTATCACAGCGTTTGCACTTGAAGATAACGCTCTCTGGCTCCGACATGTCTTTGGGCTTGTCTTTCAGGCAATTGCTGGTGTCTATGTGGTTCTCCAGTCTATACCCAATAGCCTTTGGGAGATTATACTTTTAGTGTTTCTATCTGGGACTATAAAGTATCTGGAGAGAACAACGGCTTTGTTTAGTGCGAGTTTGGACAAGTTTAGGGACTCTATGATTCAAGCACCAGATCCAGGACCAAACTATGCGAAGCTAATGGAGGAGTACAAGGCCAAGAGAGATGCCAGACTACCCACCAAAATCATTCTCATTGATGAGCCTGACAAGGAAAACAGGCCTAAGAAGTTAGAGCATCCAAAGTTCGCAACGCAAGAGAAAAGAGACAAGTTAATGCATCTTGAGATAGCTCAGTATGCGTACAAGTTCTTCAATACATTCAAGGGCCTAGTAGTCAACCTTATCTTTAGCTTCAGGGAGCGTGACGAGAGCTTAGAGATCTTTGAGAATTTGAATAATCCGGAGGAAGCTTTGAGAATCATTGAGATTGAGCTTGGTTTCCTCTATGATGCTCTCTTCACTAAGATGGCAATTCTTCATACCTGGTTAGGTTCTGGCTCAAGGGCCGTTGCCTCCTGTGCCCTTGTGGCAGCCTTTATCATCTTTCATATGAAACCCAACAAAGGCAGGGAATTTGACAGAGCTGATGTCGTGGTCACCTACACGCTGTTTGCAGTTGGCATAGCTTTAGAATTTATATCAATAGTCTTGTTTCTGTTCTCCGACTGGACGTATGTTACACTAAGTAAACTGAAGGACAACCCGGAAGAGAAGCTATCCTCCTGGAAAGATATAGCCTTCAACTGGTTACTTAGTCAAAGACAGCTGCGTTGGAAGAAGGACAACTGTCGTGAGCCTAAGTGTTTATCGCAGGAACATGACGTGCTCGTGACGCCATTCTTCCTCCGAAGGTGGTGTGGAAGCATCAACGTATTCAACTTTTTAGCATACGCAACAAAGTCAGATGTAGAGAGGATCCACGACGCCAGAGGTTGGCTCCGCCGCAAATCATGGAGCAGCATAGTTTCCCCATTCGAATTACTCAACTTTATCATCCAGAAACTAAGAGAATGGGTTGCTACGTTAATCTATAATGTTCACAAAAAGATCAGTCACAAAGTCAATGAGTTATCAAGAAACTATCTTCTAGCTCGTCGTTTTATCTACCCTATCTATTACGGATTCATAACTCGCATTCCTCATTTCATCAAACTTGCGTGGGACCGCTTCAGTGGGTTCTTCAACATCTCGGAGACGCTTGATACAGTCCACAAGATGCTATTTGTACACGGAGAGCCCATGACTAAACAACTGTGGGAGTTCATATTCAATGAGCTGAAATTCAAATCAAAGTTTGGAGACAGTCCTGAGAATGCCAAAAATATATCTTTGGCTCGGGGAGAATGGAGTTTGCGGGACAACCTTCCAGATGATGCAGACCGTGAAAAGCTGGTACGTTATGTCACAAAAGTCGATTATGATCAGAGTCTCTTGATGTGGCACATTGCAACCGAGCTCTGTTACAAACAAGGGGAAGATACTATCCCTGAGAATGATAATGATAAATGCAAGCATTACAGTTACCGCGAGTTCAGCAAGATCATTTCAGACTACATGATCTATCTCCTGATCTTGCAACCTAGTCTGATGTCCGAGGTTGCTGGAATTGGGAAGATCAGATTCAGAGACACATTAGCTGAAGCTGACAAGTTCTTTCAGAGGAGACATATCGAGAACAAGAGAAGCGTGAAGATAGCCACCGAAATTATTCTGGACGTCAGTAGTGATGTTGATCCAATGGGGGTTAAGGGAGATCGAAGCAAGTCTGTACTGTTTGAAGCAAGTAGGCTAGCCAAAGAACTTAAGCAACTGGAGAAGAGGCATGGCAAAGACAAATGGGAGATATTGAGCAAAGTGTGGGTAGAACTTCTCTGTTATGCAGCTTGTCATTGCGACTCTACTGCTCATGTAGAGCAACTCAGCAGAGGAGGTGAGCTTATTAACTTCGTTTGGCTTCTAATGGCTCACTTTGGACTAACAGATCAGTTCCAAATCAACAAAGGAGATGCCAGAGCAAAACTCATTATTGGCAAGTGAGTGACAAAGTAGCATTTCCCAATTCTGCATTGTATTTTTTTATACTTTCTGCTTAAATCCATGAACTCGAAATGATGAATCAACAAGGGTTATTACATGTATGAAATTGATTGAGATCATTCGGGTTGAGTCCAAATTACATACTCGATAGAAGACTGAAGTATTCTCAGTACCTTAACCAATGAAGTGGATGTAAGAAGATGGAATTATGACCAAATTCCTGCGAGAGAAGAAGAGTATCGCTTATAAGAAGCCGCAAGACTAAAGCAATTAGCCGCCATTGAAACTAACACAGTACAGAGACATAATTTTGAAGATGTTGTCTTGTGAAATCGAATAACTAGACTCATCTCCACAGATAAACAAAGCCAGTAAAATCATAACCCACTGAATCGGAATACTCTCATACGAAAATTGATTCTACATTGAACGGTGAGTTTTTTTTTCTTTTTCTTTTTTTGTTTTCCCAATTAGAATTAGCCTTTTTTTTTCTCTCTTTTCGGTTTAAAATGTTCGAAACAGAAGAGGAAGTGTATTGTATGGACTATGATGAAATTACCCTGAGCATTAGGATTTTTCGGATTCAGATCAGATTTGCCGGGTTACGGGCTTACGCTTTTTAACCACAAGTATTGATAGGCAACCAAACCAAACTACCGGTACGATCATACAAACACTAATACACCGGATCCCATCAGAAGAACAGCCAAACCAAATTCTGGATGCGATCATACAAACACTAATATACCGGATCCCATTAGAACTCCGCAGTTAAACGGGCTTACCAAACTAAGAATAACACTTGAAAGCTTAACGAGCAAAACCCATATAACCAATTTAAAATTCTGGTTCCAGAGAGGCAGAAAATAAGTGCAATGTTAAAGCTTTACTGCGAGTTTTAAAAAAGTAATACTCCATAGATGATAGTCACGCCATGAAAGACAAAAGTTCTATCGAACAAACAAGAGATTTAGAAGGAAAATCAAATAAACATAGGTAGTCTTCAGATAACGATGATAATCAAGCTTAAAACGAAGACGGTGATGATGATGGTTTCCATGAGTCAAGAAAGACGTCTTTGGGCTTAACCAGCAATTTTCCTCGAGTAAGGATTTGAAGGCTGTGCAGGTCTAAGGAACATGCCACCACTTTCTCCTACCCAACCTGCCTTCATTGCTGGTTGTTGTTGCCTTTGATTTTGAGTCCATCTTCCTCCGATTGGTGCATTTGCCAGTCTATTTGTAGTCTCAGATGCTCCACGAGCAAATCCCCAGTTCTTATCCATAGATGCTGCAACTGCATCATTTGAATTCTGTAATTCAGACACAGTTTGTGAAAGTCAAAATGAAGAAGATGTGATTTTACTTACGTGGACTCTTCCTTCCAGGTGGTCTATACTTTGCATCTTTGACGTTATAACTTCTCGCAGGTTTGTTGTTCCATGCTGTGTCCTGGCTGTTGTTATTAGCCATTTCTACCTTCCGCTGGGTCGCACCGTTGTCAAAAGGAGACGGAGTAACATAACTGTTGACACCATTGCCAAAAGGAGCATTCTTCTTTGGAATAACATAACTGTTGGCACCATTGCCAAATGGAGCATTCGTCTTTGGAGTAACATAACTGTTGACACCATTGCTAAATGGAGCATTCGTCTTTGGAGTAACATAACTGTTGGCACCATTGTTAAAAGGAACATCCATCTTTGCAGAAACATAACTGTTCAGCGGCTTATTAGCGTTATACGTCAGAGCTGCCGGAAATCGCTTCATGGATTGCTGCTCCTGCTCGAGAGAGCCTCTTGGTCCAACAGACAGCTTGGGACGGAGAGATGGGGGTACATAGTAGCAACTCTGGAAGAACGGATGCTGCAGAGCCTCTGCCGCAGTCGGTCGATTGCTGGGATCCCACGAGCAAAGGCGCTCGATAAGGTTAACTGCATCTGCACTAGCATATGGCATCACGCTTGATAGGGGTACACCGGGAAGCTGCAAGATAGCAAACAGATTGTTACTAATAACTTTAAATATAAAATTGGTGATGCTATCTTTCCTAGTCTCGTATAGGGTAAGTGAAAAATTACCTGAGGGAATTCATAATTAATAACGCTGGCAAGGTTAAGTCCCTCCAACCATGTCTCTTTGGTTGGGCTTCCTATTACACTACAGATTTTGTATATCTCATCTGCTTCACTACACAGATTGACAAGGGTGAAATTTTCACTTACGGTTTTAACATTAAAATCTGTAACATTGTTCAAATCAGGACAAAATTAATTAAGCATTAACAAATACCTAGCTCCAGGAAAGAGAGGGCGAAGAGACAGTAGCTCCGCCATAATAGCACCCATTGCCCACATATCTGAAACACAATTAAAATTATCCCATTGTTAAGCACAAGGACTACAGTAGATTAAAAATACAATTCTGTTATTGGTATACTGTGAAGACTAACCAACTTTTGACGTGTAGACATATGATTGTAGTAGTACTTCAGGGGCTCTGTACCTGCAGAAAATTTGGAGCAGAACTTAACGTGAGTTGGGAAAAGATATGTGCCAATCATCACCACCATATGGATCATCAACAACGTGTATACTGATTTTATGAAGGAATCATTTCAACCGAGCAATCAAGAGCGTAAATCTTACCAGCGTGTAGAGACATACTCAGTATAAGGTGGACTCGAATTGATCTCCCGGGCTAGGCCAAGATCCGCAATCTTAATGACATCTTTTGACACCAATAGATTTTCTGTCACCACATGTTTTATTAACAAACTAATTAGAAATGACAGCGGTAGAGAACCCTGAAACTGATAAAAAAAAAAGTCCATCTTTATCGCACATGTGCTGATGTTTATTGGCAACTCAAGGCTATTAATTTACCTGGTTTAAGATCCCGGTGGAAGTATCCACGCTGATGCATATAAGATAGGCCTTGGAAGACTTGAAAGCACCAATTGCGGATATCAGATTCTGCAAAGTGCACAGGGCGATCCTTCATAAGCTGGTAAAGATTGCACTCCTGACAGATTAAGAAAGGAAAGAACATTTAGAGCTCTGGGAAATCTGTTCGGCAATAAGATCAAACCAAACGCGGTAAGAAGAATACCATGTACTCGAACACAAAGTATAGGATATCATTTTCCCGAATGACTTCTTTCAGCTTCACAATGTTTGGATGATTCATTCTGCTAAGTGACTAATACAAAAAGGAGAAGGAATAAGCAAATATACAGTCAACAAGAAACAATACAATTCAGTAAAGGAGATAGAGTACCTTCACTTCTCTGAGATTCACACATTCTTCCCAAGAGAAATACTTCTTTTTCATTCTTTTGATTGCCACCTGTACATGAAAACTTCAGTACCCTGAAAACCAAGCACGAATCACTGCACAAGTCTTTATCTCTAGATGAAAACAACTTACTACTTCACCCGTGTCTTTATTGACAGCTCGCCAAACATTCCCAAAAGTTCCGTCACCAACTTCTCGGAGTAATGTATACCTGCAATTGTACAGGGAATCAGTAGGCAAACAAATTATAAATTAATAGAAGCAAACACAAATTAAGGGGTCAGAAGCCAAAGACTAAAGATAAATCAAACCTACCTCTCCATCAGCTCTAGGTATAGCAAGGTATGGAGAACTTCAGCAATATATCTATAACTTAACCTTCAAGTTGTTCGTATGGCAGCAAGATCAAAGATTCTCCCGCTGGGTAGACAAGCCCTTATTTACTTTGAACATGAATGGGTTGACCATCAAGGCAAAAGAAAGACTCAGAGAAAAAAAGACAAAACATACTGAGAACTGGAAGACGCAATGACCCAACAAAAAGTAATGTTCTTGGTAACAAGAAAAATCCCATCCTCACAACATCTCGCTCAAGGGGTTCAGAGACTCGAGGAAAAGACACAACTATGAAAACTCAAAACTTGAAAGAACTAATACATCCTCCTTCAAGCAGCTCTCGTAAGATGATATGGAAGAGGAAGTTACTGTTTCTTGACTGCAGGAATCAGGTTTAGATGACACTCTAGGACTATGTAAAGGTACGATAACTTGCAAACATCAGCCCTGCAGAAAACAAGAATGAGTCATATAAGTTCAACAAATAGCGTAAAAGAAAATGCAGAAGTCATATAAGTTGTGCATAAGACTCTAAATATAAGTATTGGACGTTTTTCAACTCTTATCATCGATTTTTCCTTTTAGTATTTATCTATATTTTGATAGCAGTTTTTTCCTTAATCGAAAATTTTATGTATTGTATTTATACTCCAAAAACTTCTCAAGGAAATAATAAATCTCTTATTTCCTTATTGATATAAGGATAATAGATTTTACTTTTACCACACAGCCAGGTCTCCTTAATAGATGTCAGATATCAAGTAAGACAATTTGTAAACTCTGGGAAATTCATCTATTTAAAAATATCTGGTGATCTGAAAACCAGTACCTGAATCAGAAATTTGCATCACACCTTTCCGTAAAGATCGTAGAAGGTCTAACCACTAGGTGCAGTTAACGAAAGAGCCAATAAGGAAATCAGCACGCGCAAGAAACCGCCAATCGAGTGCTTCTTGCAATGAAAAAACTCGATACTGATAGCAGCCTGAGCAGATGTAATCTTGTTCCATATCTCAAAAGAAGAAAATCCACTAAAAACAAACCTTAATTTAACCTGATAAAACACGAAAGCAGCAAAGAAGGACAATAAGTACAACAAGATAAGCACAAAATACAAAAGGAATAATAACAAAGCAATAACCAGGTAAGCCATTCAAAGTACCACATGTCTTACACAAAGGCAGATTAACAACGATATTCAGTTCTAGTAGATTCCAATCAATACTAGCAAAAAACCATAACTCCACATGAAACCCTAAGAAACCAGAATTGCAATCAATGAAGTACAGACTAGAGACTAGACCCAATTCAAATCTCAAAGTCTAAAATCTTACTACACCTTGAAGTTTAACCCAGAAAACCCCAAATCCCACACTCAATAAACCTCAGATCTCAATAAACAAAGAAATCCCAAAATCCAAAACGAGAACATAACAAAAACCTAAAAAAAGTATTAAACCCAAAAATTCTATTGAGAAAACAATCCTGATACGTCAAATCGAATCCACAAGATATCACAAACGCGCCTCCAGTCATAAAACAACACCCAGAAGCAAACAAAACGAATCCGATTAAGCGCAAAACGAAAACCAACCAGAAGAGAAACAGAATCGCATTAAGTATAATCAGATAAACAAACAAAATCGGCGAAATCGACTACCTCAAGAGCCAAAAGGCATAAATTCCGTCTCCGACGACGGGAAGAGACTATATCCAGAGTCTCTCTTATCACGACTCCACCGCTCGTTCTCTCTCTCTCTCTTCTTTGCCGCGTCTTTGTGTGGTTCTCGTGATAATAAAGAAAGAAATAAACCCTACTTTATAATATCTCAGCTAAAAATAATATTTTATTCTAGCGAAATATTATCGTCGTGGATCTTGTTGTAACTAAGCTATAATCCCCTGCATCTCGGTCTACAGTTTTTCTTCACATATAAACCGTTAGATTATTCGTTCATAACGCTATCTCCAGTCTTAACCGTACGATTCTTTATATGACCGTGTACCTAATTTATTCTCCGCTTTCCATTCAAAGTTGTGATAGGAGATAATTACTAGCTTTGACTTTTCTTACAAGTTTTATTTTGATTTTTGTAGTTAATTTATGTTTACTTTCCATTTTTCTGGCTCTTAGAATTTCCATTTTATGTCAACAATATTTCCAAGTAATATGATAAATTAATACTTTAAAAATATAAATAAACAATTAATAATATAATAACAAACGTGTAAATTGCTGCGTAGTTGGACAGATGGCTAAAGGTCATAATTAATTATTACTGGCAAAATCTTCTCCAATCTTGAGTCTTTGATATAAAAATACCCATATTAAAAATTAAATTTTCATTTGACAACCAAAAAAAATTCAATTTTTTATAAACTAGTACTTCAGTACTTTTTTTAGTTTTTATAATTTGAAAAATAATTGTGTCTTTTGCTCTGAAAAAAATAATGTTATATTATTGATATATAATATTTTTCATATATGGGCTTTACAATTCCCAAAAATCTTCTTATGTGGACTCAAAAGCCCAATTTATTTCTCATATATGGGCTTTAGAATATCCAAAAATCTTCTTATGTGGCCCAAAAGCCCAAATAAGATCATTTCTGATTCTGTCAGCTTTTATAACTTCAATTTGTTTCAGCTTCTTACTGTACGGAACAATGGAGTTTTTCGACGAAGACAGGCCTAGATTCGTCTTCCAATCTCGTTCTTCTTCATCTCACAAGACGGAGGAAGAAGAAGAACCTAAAATCCCTAACAAAATCTTTATCTCCATCTCCGTCACTATATCTCTCATCATTCTATCTCTCTCCTTCTTCTACTTCGAATCCGAGCCTGCTAATTCTCTTCTCTTATGGCTTGGCCTCTCCTTCATCGTTGGTCCTTTCGCGCCTTCTTCACTCACCGGTGGTAAGATTCGCGTCGGTTATGGTCAGATCTTGGAGCCAGAGCAGATCCACGATGAGCAATCGACGGAAAACGAGCGTGATTCCAGGAGGAAATCGGTGAATAAGCGATCGAAAGGGAATGCTAAGAACGATAATACACCGGAGAATCCTTCTCTTTCTCTGGTGAATGAAGTATCGAGAAAAGTTGAGATTCTGAAATCTAAGGAGAATGGATCTGTAAATGGAACTAAGGATTGGACTGAAGAAGAAATTGAGATTTTGAAGAAGCTGCTGAATAAGCATCCAGCTGGTAAGCCTGGAAGATGGGAAACTGTAGCTTCGGCGTTCGGAGGAAAATACAAGACAGAGAATGTAATCAAGAAGGCCAAAGAGATTGGAGAGAAGAAAGTTTATGAGAGCGATGATTACGCTCAGTTTTTGAAGAATAGGAAAGCTTCAGATCCTAGATTGGCTGATGAAAACACTGAAGATTCCGGAGCTGGCGGTGATGACGAGACTAAAAAGGAAATTTGGAGTAATGGAGAAGACATTGCTCTGCTTAATGCTCTGAAAGCTTTTCCAAAAGAAGCAGCTATGAGATGGGATAAGATTGCAGCTGCAGTGCCTGTGAAGTCGAAAGCAGCTTGTATGAAGAGAGTTACAGATCTTAAAAAAGGATTTAGGAGCTCCAAAACTTCAGCCAATTAGCTGAGGAGTACCCAGTTAGGTAATTTGATCAACCAGTGTCTTTTTGTTGAATAAGATTTAGTCTTTTATATGAGACAGCATCAAGCCGCAATTGTAGTTGCTTTAATTTTGCTGTATTGATCCCCCCTAGGCTTGATGATCTCTGTATTAGTGTGAGTTACTTGGATGATGATAAACTTCTAATCTGGCAAGATGAAGTTGATGAAATGCTGACAAATGTTCTTTAGCTGATGTTTTATAGATTACTTGTGAATTAGGTCACAGAAAGTTACAAATAAGTTGCTGATCTAGACTTGAGATCTCTTTTGAGAACATTCCGTTGAATCATAGTAACTCTAGCGAACCTACTTATAGGGCCATGACTCATGTTCTTGATGTTATAGTGGCTTGATTTTGATCTGTTGGTTCTATGATTGATGGTTAGCTTACATTGAACTGGTTTATCCTTTAATGATATCTATCCCTTGTAGAGCATTGTTGGTAAAAGTGTCTCCCTTTTGCTGAATGATTCACTTTACGAACTTACTATTAAACCTCCATGAACATTGTATAAGAATCATACTGTCCTCTGTCAAGAAAGATTCAAGCTTTTGGGAAAGCAATAAGCCTGCATTTCATTGTTTTCTATCTTAATTTGGTAGTCTTTTGAGATTTACACAATCTTGCTTACTGACATGAACCACGTAATGCAGGGAAGTTTGGTCCGATTAGAGCAGATATCAGGAGAGGAAGAACAATTTTTGCTGTTGCTGCTTGAGTTCATTACTATAAGACCCAAAAGTAGTGAAGAGTAATGCAGGAAGTTCTTTACAGACAAAAAGAAGAAAAAAACATACCAATATGCCAAAGAAACTAGCATAGATTTATGAGTTCTTACTTCAAGCTTTGATTGCATTACAAGACTTTTGCATCTGTGTATCCAATGAAACATATACATAAAGCCATAAATAATATTGATCCAAAGTTGGAGAAAGAATTTCACGGCTTATAGACCCAACCGGTAACGCTCAATAGAATTCCAATATACGTTTGTGTTAAGGGCCAATGTTTGTGAGACTTCTTGAATCCTGTATTCGATCGAGGAATCTGATCTTAGGACAGATCATTCATCAACATGTGCTTAAACTCTCCCTTACGCAGAGTTGCTCTACCTTAGTCGTCAATTTAATGCGTTTTTACGCATCATGTAACAAAGTGGAACTTGCACGTCATGTGTTCGATGAAATTCCGCATCCAAGGACAAATCCTATTGTGTGGAACGTGATGATCAGAGCCTATGTATCAAATGATTTCCCGGAAAAAGCGTTGGATTTTTACTACAAGATGCTCAATTCTGGTGCTAGACCTACGAAATTTACGTACCCGTTTGTCCTTAAAGCATGTACAAGTCTTCGAGCAATTGAAGATGGTAAGCTGATACATAGCCATGTAAAATGTAGCGACTTTGCAGCTGATATGTATGTATGTACTGCTCTGGTTGACTTTTATGCTAAATGTGGGGAACTCAATATGGCTATACAGGTGTTCGACGAAATGCCAAAAAGAGATATTGTCGCATGGAACGTTCTAATTTCTGGGTTTTCCTTACATTGCTGTTTAGCTGATGTCATTGGATTGTTTAGGGATTTTTGTAGAAGAGATGGACTTAGGCCTAATTTATCCACCATCGTTGGGATGTTTCCTGCACTAGGAAAGGCTGGTGCATTGAGGGAAGTGAAAGTTGTTCATGGATATTGCACCCGAATGGGTTTTAGCAATGATTTAGTTGTTAAGACTGGGATCTTGGATGTATATGCTAAAAGCAAGTGCATTATCTATGCGGAAAGAGTTTTCCATTTAGACTCTTTAATAAATGAGGTAACCTGGAGTGCTATGATTGGAGGCTACATAGAAAATGAAATGATAGCGGAAGCTGGAGAAGTGTTCATGAAGATGTTGGTTAATGCAAACATGGCAATGGTGACACCAGTAGCCATTGGGCTTATTCTGATGGGTTGTGCGAGGTTTGCAGATCTGAATGGAGGGCGCTGCATACATTGTTATGCGATTAAAGCAGGTTTTATCTTAGACTTAACTGTTGGAAACACCATTATTTCGTTCTATGCCAAGTATGGAAGCTTACGTGATGCTTTTAGGCAGTTTAGTGAGACTGGCTTGAAAGATGTTGTTACATATAATTCTCTTATCTTTGGGTGTGTGGAGAACCATCGTGCAGAAGAGAGTTTACGTCTATTTCATCAGATGAAATCATCCGAAATATGGCCAAATACAATAACTTTAGTTGGCATTGTAACCGCTTGCTCACAGTTGTCTGTTTCAAAACACGGTTCTAGTTGCCATGCATATTGTGTTGTTCACGGATATGCAGTTAAAACAGTCGTATGTAATGCACTGATGGATATGTACACAAAGTGTGGTAAACTTGATGTAGCCAAGAGGGTTTTCGACACAATGCACAATAGGAATATAGTTTCGTGGAACGCAATGATGTTTGGATTTGGAATTCATGGGCTTGGCAAAGAAGCTCTTTCTCTATTTGAGTGTATGCAGGGCACAGGTGAAAACCCAAACGAGGTGACTCTTTTGTCTCTTTTGTCTGCTTGTAGTCATTCTGGGCTTGTGGAAGAAGGGAAACAAGTGTTCAATTCCATGGCTCGAGGAGATTTCAACGTCATCACAAGAATGGACCATTATAATTGTATGGTAGATCTCCTAGCCCGTGCCGGATACTTGGAAGAAGCTTATGAATTTGTCAACAAGATGCCATTTGAGCCCGACATGCGCGTATTGGGGACCCTTCTCTCTGCTTGTTGGACGTACAAGAATGTGGAACTTGGAGATGAGGTGTCGAAAAAGATGCAGAGACTTGGAGGAACAACAGGAAGCTTAGTTCTTCTATCCAACACCTATTCAGCTGCTGAGAGATGGGAAGATGCAGCAAATATTAGAATGACTCAGAAAAAAAGAGGACTTCATAAGACCCCAGGTTGTAGCTGGGTAGGATTGGTCTGAAGAAGAAATCAAGATTTTGAAAAAGCAACTGACTAAGCATCCTGCTGGTAAGCCTGGGAGATGGGAAACTGTGGTTTCTGCGTTAGGAGGAAAATACAAGACAGAGAACGTGATCAAGAAGGCCAAAGAGATTGGAGAAAGAAAGTTTATGAGAGCAACGATAACGCTCAGTTTCTGAAGAATAGGAAAGCTTCAGATCCTAGATTGGCTGATGAAAACAATGAGGAGATCGGAGCTGGCGGAGATGACGATGCTAAAAAGAAAATTTGGAGTAATGGAGAAGACATTGCACTACTCAATGCTCTGAAAGCTTTTCCAAAAGAGGCAGCTATGAGATGGGATAAGAGTGCAGCTGTAGTGCGCAGCTTGTATGAAGAGAGTTACAGACCCTAAAAAAGGGTTTAGGAGCTCCAAAACTGCAGCCAATTAGCTAAGGAGTACCCACTTAGGTAATTGATCAACCCGTGTCTTTTTATTGAATAAGCTTTAGTCTTTGATATGAGACAACATCAAGCCACAAGAACCTGCTTTCTCATTGTAGTTGCTACAATTTTAATGTGTTGATCCTCCTAGGCTTGGTGATTGGCTTGGTGATCTCTCCATTACTGTGAGTCTTAAAATTTGGAGAGATCAAGTTGATGAAATGCTGAAAAATATTCTTTAGCTGATGTTGTAGGTTACTTGTGAAATAGGTCACTGAAAGTTACAGATAATAAGTTGCTGATCTAGAACTGAGATTTCTTTTGACTTTTTGAGAACATTCCGTAGAATCATAGGAACTTTAGAAAAACCAACTTATTGGACCATGACTCATGTTCTTGATGTTAGGGTGGCTTGTTTTTTGATCCTCTCGTTTTATGATTGATAGTTGGTAGAAAGAGGTAGTTTTCCTATGTTTCTCATGTCATGTAAACCATCAGTTTCATGAAAGTGGTTTGCTAGTTCCTGCAGTTTCTTGGCTGTCTTTTATATCTGCTAGGTCCTGGACAAATTTTGATATTGAATGCAATGATTTGAACATTATAATGCAAAAGGCGTGCTTAGCTAGGAGAAAGATGAGACGTTAGCTTAACATTGAACTGGTTTAAGCTTTAATGATGTCTATTCGTAGTAGAGCATTGTTGGTATAAATTTCTCCCTTTTGCTGAATGTTAAGTTTCACTTTACGAACTACTATTAAACCTCCAAGACCATTGTATAAAAATCGTAGTGTCCTCTGTCATTCGATCATTTAGGAAAGCAATATGCCTGCATTTCATTGCTTTTATCTTAATTTGGTACTCTTTTGAGATTTGCACATTCTTTCTTACTGACATTAACCACGTAATGCAGAGAGATTTGGTCGGATATCAGGAGATGAAGATCACTTTTGCTGTTTCTGCTTGAGCTTATCACTATAACACCCAAAAAGTAGTGAAGTACTATGCAGATAGCTACTTTAGAGACAAAAAGAGGAAAAAAAAAACATACCAATATGCCAAAGAAACTAGCATATAAATCTATTTTTTTTATGATAATAATAATGTCTTAATGACTTTTTTTTCTTTGTCAACCTTATTATAATTATATCAACAAAGTTCGATTCATAACCAAAATCTATATCTTAAAATTTGTTTTATTTATTTTTTCCCCATGTATTAGAAAAAAGTCAAATTCAAGTGTCCAAAAATTTGTAAAATGACAACTAACACTGGCCACCGGTTTAAATTTATTTGAGAAATTATTGAAACTAACCTCATTGTTTGTGAAGCTAGAAATCTATCTCAAAGTCATGATTTTGGAACCACTTTTAAAATTTCTTGTAATGGGAAGAAAAATTTATTAAAGTGTTGAAAGCATGAAAAACGTTTTTTGGAAAACATTATTTTTTTTTCCATTTTGGATTTGTAAACACAAAAAGAATGAAACTAGATAATTTTATTTAAAATTTCCTGAAAATAAAAAATATGTGTAATTTTAATAACCAGAAAAATTAATATTTAATTCAGTTTCAAAAAATAATACTATATTATTTACTTTCTGCACAAGTCTATCAACTAGTATTATCCTAAGTTACCGCACTAAATCTCCACCGTTGGATCACATAATCCATATCCAGCACCAAATAGGATTCGTGGTTAGGTTTCTTCACCTAGTCAACTAAGCTACATACCAAACCGACAATCACCAGTCATTATAAAACAAAAAGTTTCACAATTTACCGACCCAACCGGTTACTCTCAATAAAAACTCAAATTTCACGTTTGTGCTCACCACACGTTTCATCAGAAATCAAAGCTACTCTGCAAATTCTATTTTCCGGCGAAAGCTCTCAGGTTATATTCTCTCTTCGATTTTTGTGATTTGATTCATTGTAAATTCGTTTCCTCTGTAGATCTTTTCTCTTGCTTTCGTGATTCAGTTTTTTTTTTTTTTCCAATTTAGAACAGAAATAGATTGTGCGATGTTGAATTTCTCATCCGAAAATCTGTGCAGGATTCACATATTTACAATTCGAATTCTGGGTTTCGTGGTAGAATTTGGTACATAGTGGATTTAGTTTTAGGGTTATTTTAATTTGGGGTTGTGAAAATAAAATTGCCTGAAAACTAGACTCAAATCACGTTTTTAGGTTATTTTTTGAATGCTACTTCGATTTAGATTTGTTTCTTTTTTGAAACAATTTTTGAGAATTTTTCGTTTGATCATGAATTTATTTTAAATTTCAATCTCAGAATATTATTTGCTCAGATAAAAAGGATATTCAATGGATCAAAAATCATCTAAGTGTCCCTTTGTTGCCGAAAGTGTAATTCAGAAATGCCCTTTCCTGAGGAACATCAACAAGCCTACAAATTTTTCCTTCTCCTCCTTGAGTTTTCCAATTCCGGTAAAAATTTCTCATTTTCGTTAAATTCTGAATTTTGATGGTTTCTTTGGTTCCTCATTGTGATGAAGTTTCTGTAATATTGGACAGGTGCAAGGAGGTAAGGGTCCCATTTTTGAAGATGGTCCTGAATTTGATTCAGCATTCAAGCTTTTCCATGGAAAAGATGGTATTGTGCCGCTTTCAAGTTTTAAAGATGATTCGGAAGACGAGGTGGCTCGTCCTGCTCCTTTGCAATTCAATCCCCTTGCTGGTAAAGTAGCCACTATAAGCCTATCAGGTTTTGGTCCTGAAGGGCCTTTTGGCTTTGGTCCGTTCTCAGAGAAATGGAAGAAACAACAGAAGAAGTCAAAACCTTCTAAGAAGCAACAGGTAGATTTCATAGACTGTAAAGACTTACAAATTCATGAGGATTTATTGTTTTCTTATATGGTTTTGCTTGCTTGCTTGCTTGTTGTAGTCTGGGGAATCGTCAAAACATGAGGCAGTTGGAGAGGAGTGGCTAAAAACCGGGAATTGTCCTATTGCCAAATCTTTTAGAGCTGCAAGCAAAGTCATGCCTCTTGTAGCTAAAGCATTACAGCCACCATCTGGTATAAAATATAGATGTCCAGCTCCTATTGTAGCTGCAAGAGCTGCACTGTCGAAGACCGCTTTGGTTAAAAGCCTCCGCCCTCAGCCTTTACCTGAAAAGATGCTTGCAATTGCTCTCATGGGAATGGCTGCAAACGTGCCTCTTGGTGTTTGGAGAGAACACACAAAGAAGTTTTCGCCTTCATGGTTTGTAGCAGTCCATGCTGCTGTGCCTTTTATAGCAATGCTCAGGAAATCTGTACTGATGCCAAAAACTGCCATGGCTTTTACCATTGGAGCTTCGATCCTGGGACAGGTGATTGGGTCAAGAGCTGAACGTTACCGTCTCAAAGCAATAGCTGAGGAAAAAGTTGCAGAAACTGCTACTGTTACGGCAGCTTCTGGATATAACCAGAGCCCTAGTGACTCAAGCTTTTCCAAAGGACATTGCGGGACAGGAGAGGGAGTGAAGGAGGTTTATTACAATGTAAATGTGGGAGAATCTGCTAGATCAACTGGACTTTGTTATTGAGAAAACGTCCTTGCTGATTTCAAAGCTAAGACTTATAGTGTGAGGATTGGATGTTTATGTGTGGGGAGAAATTATTGTAATTCAGTAAACTATGTAAGCCAAAACAATGGTTATCGTTTTATATATAGGTCTAAATAAAAGGTCAATAACTCCCTCAGTAACTTCTTTTATAAACGCAAAAAGATGGCGACTTTATTTGAACCTGATATTAAAAGAAAACATAACCTTATCTAATGTAAAAAAGATTCATACAACGCATTCAACACCTTCAAGGAAATAGGAAACTAAAAAGAGCCAAACGTAAATAGGACTCAAACATCCAAAGGTACAAAAGTAAACTTAAGGTCAAAACAGCCTCTGACCAACCATTGTGTCCATGTGTACAACATATTGCCTTGGCATGCCTCTTCCTGTATTATCCCCGTGTGGCACTCATATATTGTCGTTGTGGCTCACTCATAAGTGTAGGGCAATTTGCAGAAGCATGACTGCTGCTACCACATCCGTCACATCTAGCACTACTACCAAAAGTCCTTGAATGGTTTATGTACTGGTTTCCATGTTGACTCACTTGGTTTGCTGCAGGTAATCCGAAGTGTCCTCGTGCGTCCGCTGGTGCGGTCTCTCTAATGCCTGATGTTCCAATATTGGAGTGAATTGCATCAGACCTGTAGCTGGAACTCTCTGGATTTATAGGGAGAGAATTTGCATCTCCTGTCCTGAGTTTATCTATTGCCTCTAGCATAAACCTGGTATCTGAAGAGTAGCTAATCTTTTCAGCTTTCACAACTGTTGCTTTAACTCGTTGCTCATCACTAAAGGTTTCTTCTTTAACCTTCAGCTTGAAAATATACTTGCTGAAAGCAGCTCTGCGAATGATGTTTTCAAATTTTTCCTCATCCTGATGTTCATATTTCACATAATACAAATCTTTTGCAGAAATTCCCATTATCTCCTCACCAGCTTCCTGGAATGCTGTGGCCCAGGTCAGGCCTGTATGATCCTGTAACTGGATCTGCAATATATACCTGTAGTCACATTCATCCGAACATTGGTCACATTTCTCACAACGCCATGTCCCATCTCCATTATTTGTGACTTTTTTGCTGCATGGACGATCTCCATTCATGATAGGACAAGCCGAGTAGCAGAAATTATCAACCTTCATGAATGAAATGGTGGCACTGACTGTTATCCAGTCCGGCTTCTCTGAGGTCCCTAGCTTCTCGTCCTTGATCTGACTGATTACCTTGCGAACATCTTGTCTGCCAACACCAGAAAACTCTCTAGATATGGAGGTAAAATGAGCATTCCTTCCTTCTCTATCATACCATTCCCTTAGTTCTCTGGCTTCAGGAAAATCAGGCTCTATAAAAAGTTGACTTGAACCAATCGTGCTCACTTGCTTCCCATTGAATTCACTGATCCTACCCGTCTTCACAGCAAGAACAGGAAACACCCCAGAATCACACAGGCTTTGCAAATTCTGTCCTTCTGTGTTGCAGAAGTTACCCCACATGGTTACCTCCACACTTCGGCCTGACATATCCTTCAACTGAAGTGCCCTTTTCTGTACCTCAGTTCCGTTTTTTCGCATAATTGATCCTGTTGGACTGATGGAGGAAACAATACCAATAAGATCAACTACGCTGTTGCTCTCCATGTTTTCAATATCACCTATGTTACGAAAATTGAATTGAAAGCGTGGAATGGTTGTATCATCCTCATAGCATTGTTGTATCGTTGATGCAGCATCCAAATTTATTTCATAATCATTAGGAAGATGATTATAGTTCTTCTGAGCAGGCTTCAAAGTTCCTCGTGAAATCAGATAAACATTGCCAACAACAATCACGTCAAAGAATCGATCAACCACATCATTAAAACAAGTCACCCTTATTTCTCCACCATCTGCATCAAGGAGATCAAAGCTAAATAATTTTCCTTCCCCACGCACATTACTAAAACGCCTCAACTCTCCCTTACTAGTAACCCTGACTTTGATGGTCCACCGACCCTGATAAGGATTAAGAGCAGCAATTGGAATAATCTTCAGGGGAGCTTCGTTCCTAGCCACAGGACCCCTATTAACATACATTGGTTGTTGTGGTTGGGGCTGATAAGTAGACTGAACTGGACGGGGATAAGTGGTTGTTGCAGGAGCCCGTGGTTGCTCCAACCTAGAAACTCCAAAACCTGCATTTGAGCTCATGGTTGTTGCAGGAGCTAGTGGTTGCTCCAACTTAGAAACTCCAAAACCTGCATTTGAACTCATGGTTGTTGCAGGAGCTCGCATTTGGTCCAACCTGGAACCTCCATGACCTGCATTCGACCTCATATATGGTCTAGTGGAAGGTGATGTTTCTGGATAACCAGAACCAATGTTATTAAATCTTTGACCAACTTGAGGTTGAGGTAAAATAGCCGATACACCACCATTGAAGTCACTCCTTTTAGCTTGTTGCTGCTCAATACTACTAGTGCTTTGTGTATTCACAGAAACTGCTCCACCACGTTGATCAATCGAACTTTGGACAGGATCTTTAGGCTTCACAGGTACATGAGTTCCAATTAAATCGCAAGTCTCCATAACAACCTCCAGTTCCATAATAATAACAATTCTGTCATCAGGAGAACAAAAAACAAAGATTGAAATTTCAACAATTATGAATCTGGGATTAAGAAAATTGAGAAGAATTCAAGATTACCTTCGATGCTGAATAAGATTACAGACGTACTTAGTGAGTTTTACAAGCGAACCCAATTGAATATTTCCTTGTCTCACTTGAACATTCAAACAAGTATTAAGCATTCCTTGTATCAAATGAGTCCCATCGGATAACGAAAGCTTGTATCGATTGTTTGATTCTTGAATTTGTTGAAGCTTACCCTGAATCAGCTTCAATTCCGTCACTTGCAACACAGGCATCAAATCATTCTCACTCGCCACTACTCCATTTAACATCTTCGAAACCACTCCTACCGTCAAATTCGCTGCCATGATTCTCTGACGAACTAATCAAATCTCTCGATTTCGCACTAATGACTCGATTTTACTAAGGAAAATGGGTTAACCCACGAATTCAAAACGACGGATTTCAATGCGATCGATTTGAATTCTACAGAAACTAAAGAGACGATGATAACTGATTTAGGGTTTTAATGATTGAGCAAAGGTTGGAGCTTTAAGAGGGAAAATAAAAAGGCTTTTGAGAGGGAAAACTAAAACATTTCGTATTTTGGATTATTAACATTTTCAGGTCCTTATATTTACAAATATTACAAATCGGGTCTTGTACTTTTATAATTGTTTAGTAATGTATAAAATCATATGCAGATTTCTGAAGTACTTCCATGTATAAATTACAATAATTTGTAATTTTCGAAGTTAATTGTAATGAAATGATAATCGTTGGACCAAAACAAAAAAATAATCTGTAATTAGTGAGGAAAAAATCTTTTCGATTACAATATTATATCGAAATTGATATAAGCTTACCTTGCAAGCTTTCGATTTTCTTTAATCATGTGGAATTTATCAATTCTTAATTAGTAGATAAATAATACAAAGTATAACCGAATTCGTACCATATTGGTTCGGTTCCAAATCGTTACTTTTTTTAAAAAATAACCAAATACTCCAAAAAGAATATTGTTAATTATAACCAAAAGTAACCAAAGTAATTTAGTCCTAACTAATTTTGGTTTTTATTTGGTAAATTTCAGTTTTGGAAATCAAACCAAAAACAGAAATTAACTAAAATTTGACACCGAACAATTCTTTCAAGAAACCAAAACCGAACTAAACAGAACTGATAAACAGAGTTATCTAAAAGTTGGAACTCAATAGTTCTTGTTAAAAATTGAACCGAATCGAAATTTTCAGGTTGGTTCGGTTCAATTTTTCGGTTATAGGTGTTATGCCCACGACTAGTCGTATATATGAACCCTTAAAAAAACACTTGACTGATAGGTTTTGAATCCATAAAACTCTTGACAAAATATTGTCAAAAATGAAATCCACAACATCTATAAAAGTAACTGTGCTCAACAGAGTGATTTAGAGAACCTTTTATGATCTGAATATGTGAAATATGAGGATTACAAGCTTCTGTTTCACAAAACCAATCACCCAATAACTGCAGAAGTTATCGAGCTTTTTCCTCTACACCAGTCTCAAGCCTGTATCGAAAGATCCCTGAAGAATCAACCATCATTCAATTATGGCTATGTCACTAAAAGATGGAGAATCTATGGCTAAAACATTGACCAGAACAAAGTTACAGATCAATATGATTAATCACCTGGTTCGAGTTGAGCTCGCTTTTAGTAAATCTCATCATCAGGTATCTCAGGAGTCAAGAATTTCATTGGATCTTTGCTGATCTCTTCATAGTTTACCCTTGGTTTAACCCTATCAGGAACAGGCTCAAGTGGGATAATGCTGTCTCCGTCGATAACTCCATCAATTAGACCATACTCAACCGCTTCAATTGGAGACATGTACCGATCTCTATCGATATCTTTCAGTACCTGCTCAAATGATCGGCTGGTACATCCTGCGATAATGCTGGTAACATTGTTCTTGTTATGCATAACTTCTTTGGCTTGAATCTCAACATCAATAGCTTGACCGCTTGCACCTCCAAGAGGTTGATGAATCATTATCCTTGTGTTGGGCATAGCAAAGCGCTTGCCTTTAGTTCCCGCACCAAGAATTATCGAAGCTGTTGATGCAGCAATGCCAAGAGCAATCGTCGAAACATCAGCTCTCACAAGTTGAACTACATCATATATAGCCATGGTTGCACTAAACCGAACAGAAAGAACATTAAGTTAGATCATCTAAAGCAGAATTATACCCAATCAAACATTATATAAACAATTCAACAAGATTACTAATTTCACTCTCAAATCCACATAGAAGATATCCACTTATAAGAAACCATTGGTAACATTAGCAAACTACCTGAAAGAAAGACTTCATTGAACAGTTTAATCTCTTACTCGAATACATGAGCAAACTAGCGAATTTATGAGATTGCTCGCAACAAATTAGCTGAGAGACACTTTAATTGCATAACTTAACTTCCACAAAATTGAAGTAATTCAAATGCAATGCCAACTAAAACCCTAAAATCCGAGATTCAGTTGCAAATGAGTAATCTATTGCCATTAACGCAGAAAACAAAGAAGCGAAATTGGGGATTTAAAACCTGAGAGAACCACCAGGAGAATTGATAAAGAGTTTGATATCTTTCTTAGGATCTTTAGCATCCAAAAGCAGCAATTGACTCATGATTGCATCAGCGACGAAATCATCAATACTGCTACCAAGGAAGACAATTCGTTCCCTAAGGAGAAGACCCATGACGTCAGATTCAGCGCCACGAATAGCTGATTCCTGTGTCTGCGTCATCTCAATTGAAGCATTGGCGAATTTCAATGGCGACGGAGAAGTCGTTCTTAGTGGTGGTGTAATGAGTTTGGTGGGTTTGAGGAAGAGATTGTTAAGCTTCGGAAATGAAGAAGAAGTAGCAGAGGAAGATGAACTGATTCTTGATGAAACTAGTGAAGGTTTAAGTGAAGATGAGAGAGATAGGGTTCCCATGGCTGAAGCGAAGAAGAAGAAGACTTGAGAGATTGGGGAAAATGGATTTGATAAAACAAACAACTTCAGAAGAAGAAAGAAACACGCGAGTAACGGACCCGTTTATACTTCCGGGTCGGGTTATTTAATCAATTTACTGGGTCTATTTAAATTTATCTAAAGGTTTGTTGGGCCTCGGCCCATTTTGGTATGCGAATTTAACCTGATTGAACCCGTACCTAATTAAATAAACCGGAAGTCACCTGGCATAATAATTGGAATCCAACCGAACCGAGTTGAACCAAAAATTCTGGTTTGGTTCCAAAAAAAGAACCGTTCGATTCTAATATCTAGATAACTTTGGTCTCGGTTCGGTTGGATTCGAGAACCAATACATACCAAATAGAAACAGAACTAGTTAGTACTAAAAATTTATCGAGTATTTGGCTATTTAGGTTATTTTTTGAAAAAAAGTAATCATTCAGAACCAATTATTTGAAACCAAAACCGAACCGAATTTTAGTTATTACCCATTAGTCATTGTATGTTCAAAATCGAAAGAATAAAAAAAACCAAATGTCCAAAGCTAATTATCAGTCTAGGTGTGGGCTTTCAGCTGTAACTGAATTAGACCTAATCAAGATTTTTGGTTATTGGTTTTATTTTAATTTTCTTTAAACCGATCAGAATTGATTTAGTTCTAAAATCGGTTATTGGTTCGATTGGCTCTAATACCATAAAACCAATTGGTTTTTTTTTTTGTCAATCTTACTATTATTTGATTGACAAGATCTAATCCATAGTCAAATCCCATATTCTAAAATCTCCTTTATTCATTTTCCTAAAACCGATTGGTTTTAAATAAACGAAAATATATTATTAAACCGATTTTTACATGTTTTAAACCAAATAAAACAAAAAAAATCCCAAATACCAGAAACCCTAAAAAAATCCGAAAACAGAAAAACCGAACCGAAATAATTTATGGTTTAAATCGGAATTAAACTTTGTAAACTGAAAATCTGAATAAACCGAACAAACCTAGTTAACACTTTGAATTTGTACACATGGTTATCAAAAGACATTGAACACACTACAAAAGTTGTTGGCTTTGAAATGCTTTCACATAAACAAATTTACAAAGGAAAGAATCAATCTTTCTTCAACTCTCTTCATCATCAGGTATCCTCATCTTCTCCATTTCAATCAAATAAATCCTCTCAGCTTCAGGTACAGCCAAAGTTATAGCTCGAAGTCTATGGTTTATGTCATCAAGCTTGTTCATAAGTAAATCATTTGTGAACATTCCCATATAAACTCTCTTGACTGTGTCCCAACTTTCTATCAAAGGCAAACCAATAATCACAATTGATGCTATTGTACCCCAAGCTACAGCTACAATTGCCCAAAACCAGAAAAATCCTCTGCTAAACACACCTGCAGAGTTATGAAATGTTCATAATGGTTTCTGAATGTTGACCAAGTTTTGAGAGGCTTAAAGATGACTTACCTGCTGGGAGAGAAAGAACTGGCCAAATGATAACAATGATGACAGTGAAGGTAAGACCCCATTTCACAATCCAAGCTTTGGATTTTCTCAGCCTCTCTTCTCTTAGCTCTGCTGCAGGAACATCATTTCTATCCCCTGTAGTCTCAGGTTCCACTAATTTGATCTCCCTCGTTGTTGACCAATCGTAGTTTTGTGGCCGGATTATACTACAAACCGCATGGATTAAGCCTCCTGTGTTTACACGTACAGTATTAGAATGTGATTGATATCAGATCGGAAGTTAGGATCATTCTAATCTAATGTATATGATCTAGGGAACTAATCATTCATTACCAATTGGTTTTGAGTTGTAAGTCAATACGAAATACGAAACATAACTTATATTAGGCTTTTGACTATAACTTGAATCTTCAGACAAGATCTATCCAAACACATTGAACTGAAAAATCAAACCAAAGTATTAGAATCTGACCTGTTAGAATGGCTACAAGGTTACCAGCTAACATAGGAGCACTTCTCCCTGTAGTATCAAGATTAACACGTCCGTATTGTATCTTTGCAGCAGATAACCAAGTAATGATCCCTAGAACACAACCTGAGGTCGATCCGAGAATCGCACCAAAGGCATTGGCTTTACTCCATAAGAGCATAAAAGTAATGGGAATGACTGCAGAGCCGATGAGAACTCCCATTGCGAGATACATCCATCCAAGTGAAACCCCAACTTTGTTCAAAATCACTGCAAAAATCCCCATGAAACATCCAAATCCAAAAACTGCTGATCTTGAGACTCTCAAGATTTGTTTGCCAGTTGCTCTAGTGTTTATGTATGTTCGGTAGATGTCGTAAGTGATTAGAGATGAGACCGCGATTAACTCGGAAGAACCAGCTGATGTTACCGCCCTGAGGATCAACAAAGACCGGAAAATTCATGATATAGAATGTGGGATTAGATCTTGTGTAAGAAGTAACCAGACAACTTCTAAACCATTTATTGCTTGTAAAACAAGAAAGCTTATGATCAGAAGATGGGAAGTTAAACCAATGAACCAAATACCAAAACATTTATCAATAGCATAGAGATTGTACTTACATGAAGAGCATAGTGAGAAGAAGAACGGATCCTGATTTACCCATGAGAGCAATGGCTGTGGCAGGAGGGACCAAACCTCGATTAGCCTCATCTATAGTTATAGGCAAGTCAAGGGCTACTGCTCCGAGGCCTAAAGAGGTGGCTAGCGAAAAAGGCACCGCGAACCACACGAGTCCACCAAGCAAATACCCTTTGTGGGTTGATGAAGGTCGAGCAGCTATTGCACTCACCCAATAACCCTGAAAAGATAGATCACATTTTGTCAAGTTAATTTTATGCACATATGACTCAAAACCAATTACCAATAACTTGTGTAAGATTAGGTTTATATGTAAGATTTTATCGATCCGAGGCAAAAACTTGAACAAAAACTGAGGCCAATAAACTAAACTAAACTGCTTTAGTGAAAAGAAATCTCACATTGTCCACGAAGACAGTGCCGAAGTTTCCAACAATGTTAATGAGACCGAAGACAGCGCCGCCAGAGCTCAACATGGTGACATAGGAGCCTTTGTAGTTGCCTTTTACCGGACCACAAGCCTGGTCGTGGTGTGAGACTGGCTCAGTGCATATCCTTGACTTAAGGGCCATATCATTTAGCTGGTCAAAGACCACGGACGGACTACCAAGCTGACTACTCGACGTGTACACCAGAAACACAAAGATGACTAGAACCACATGAACTAAAACAGAGTGAACGTAGCTTGCTAGGAACGTAGCTTTAAGTCCTCCGGCCAAAGTATAGATAACGACACCAACAGGAATGAGAAAGCTTGCGGCGTATATATTCACACCGGTAAGAGCATTCACCACGGCCGAGCCACCGAGCAAAAGCATCGCCGTCACAATGATGTTTGTGGCCAAACAAAACACCAAGAACACTATATGTGTTGCAGTTCCCCAACTAATATTACCAAAAAAAACATACAAAACTAAATAACTTCTAAATGTTTTAAAAGACCAATGAACAAAATAACTTTTTTTGGATAACTAGAGAGATTCTTGCTTTTAGAGGACTGCCGATTTCGACCAGTGAAAATTCCACATTATCCTCTACAGAGTATCAGAATCTCCGACACTGAAGATCGATGCATCATCTCATTTCACCGTACAAAATAAACCAAGTAATAGAGATTTTAACTTACCGAGCTCTCACGATTTCGCAGACTGTATGAGCATTAGGAGCCTTTCGTTTGATCTCAATCGCCATCACACCAAACAATAACACCTACTTTGTTCATCAATCATATAATCGATTAGAGTCATTTATGCATGTATAAACTAAAATTATATTACATAGTTTTGGTTCTTCAGGATCATTAACCTGAATACTAGCTCCACTAGCGTACCAAAACGGTCCACTAACTCCATATTGCCATGCTACATTTGAACTTTGAAGTATGGTTGCAGCCCATGTCCACTTTTCATTCATCGACCAACACAAATATCAAATCAATAATTTAAGCCAAAACTTAAAGACTTATATGAATCAAATGTAGGTTTTACCTGAGACACAATGACACTTGCAATGAGTCCTGTCTTAACGTTTCTTCCAGCTGTATTGAACCATTCCGAGGTGTATCGACCTCCCACATATCGTTTTTCTAACCATACCTTTATTCATTCATTCATTTAGTAGAGTAAATTAGTTATACATGGCCTTAAGAAAATCATTCATATTCTTATAATACTAACTAAAATTAATAGTGTTAATTACTCAAAAAATATGATGATTTTATTTTAGAAATCCCATTCTTTTAAGCATTATAAGGTTTTTAGAGTTTTTTGTTTTTATAATTATATAAATAGGCGTAATAGCAACTGGTCTTTGATCTAGTGGCCAGTAGTAAATCTACTAAAAACAGATCAACTTGCACATCCAGAAATCGAATTTCACTGCGTACAATATGTAGGAAGTTAGTTAATGGGTCGGTGAACAGGCGTAATACTCTTAACGATTTTATCAAATCCCACCAAAATCGAGTTTGNAATCGAATTTCACTGCGTACAATATGTAGGAAGTTAGTTAATGGGTCGGTGAACAGGCGTAATACTCTTAACGATTATATCAAATCCCACCAAACTCAACTAAATTCCATTGCTACTATTAGAATTTAAGTTATTATGTTAGACTTTCCACAAAGAAAATCACCATTTTTAACATATAGCAAAATATAGTTGTTAATAATTATTAAAATACTAACTACGAAAATATTCAATTTAGAACTACAAATTGAATCAACTTATTGAGACATTAATTTATAAAGTATTAGTTTATACTATATGTTAGTATATTCTATCAAAAAACTACTACTCTCGTGTTGTTTAGTGTTATTGCAAATTGCAATCATAGCAAATCTACTTTTTTTGTGGTGACAGACAAATCAGAGAAGATATTTTCTTCAAACAAAAATGAATTTTGAAGTGAAGAAACTAACCAAAAGAGAAGTGAAGACGGCAAAGAAAGCACCAAAACCAAGAATCACGGCGTAGCCAATACTTTCATCGAGCAACACCGTCGTGTCTCCGAAGAAATTGCTCTGCCTCTTGCAAGCTTCACCATCACCATGGTAATATTTGGCTGATAAATCAGAAGGAGCACACGAGCCCATTCTTCTTAGTTTATGTGATTATTGATTTGTTCGAAGTGAATCTAACAAAATCATAGAAGGAAGCTGATTTTTGTTTTTGTCTTTTTTTCTTTTGATTAATTAATCTAAGGAGATGTATAAGATGCTATACACACAGCTTTATTGACAGATGAAATTGGACAGAGTCAGTAATTCCAGTTGACTTGAGTCTTGAGTAAGTCAATAATTTTTGTCTTTTTTTTTTGGATATTTAATTGTTTTGCACTTTCCACTTGACCATTGGTGTCATGAGTGGTCCAAGTACTACTCAGAAACTTAATGCTTTTAACGACTATTCCACCTATGCAATAGTAGTGTTTTTTTTTGTCAAACAATTGGATTGGTATGGCCCGATCTATAGTCTAGCTAATGCGCTAAAATTCTTTTTAATTCTACTAGTTTAGTGGGGAGGAATCGAACCCTACTACCCCGAGTCATTAACTGGATCATCCTAGCCACCAGACTGAGAGTTCCTATGCAATAGTAGTTATACTTTACAAAAATATAAAAGAAAAATTATTTGATCAAATGATTCATTTCATCTCAATAATTTAAAAAGTTTTAGTTTGTTGTTAACATTGGATCACAATATGTCGATTTATTAAAGTTTCTACATAATATAGACAACGAAACTCGATCCCTAGATTTACAAGCACGTCTGCATTTAATAGACTTATCTGGCACCAGATAAAAGCCACCTGCATTTTTAATTTTGTATTTAAGATGATATTTTTATTCTTTTGTTTAGAAAAAACAAAACTATGTAGTATTTTTCTGAAAACAAAATCATAGATTCTAAAATATCCTCTGTTTTTTTCTAAGAAGTAGATGGTCAGGTGGTTTATTCTTGGTTTAGCACCAAATTATATGTTTGAATCTCTTTCTACTCTGGTTAGAATAATTTGGTTATAGATCGGACTTTCTCGCTAAGAAATAGTAAAATTGAACCCCAGAGAAATATCTTTTTTCAACTAACTTAAATTAAGTTTCACACATGTTTTCTTTTTAATTTTATAAACACAGTCAAAAAGGACGTGGAACACACCGCAAAAGGAGTTTGCTTTATAACGATTTCACATTGACAAATATACTAAGAAAATAATCTATCTTTCTTGTACACATCTTAATATTAATTTCTTCAACCCTCTGCATCAGTTTTCTTCATCTTCTCAAGTTCAAGCAAATAAATCCTCTCAGCTTCTGGTACAGCTATGGTTAAAGCTCGAAGTCTATGGTTAAAGTCATCAAGCTTGTCCATCATTATATCATTTGTGAACATTCCCATACAAACACTCTTGATTGTGTCCCAACTTTCGTACAAAGGCAAACCAATTATCACAATTGATCCTATTGTACCCCAAGCTAAAGCCACAATTGCCCAAAACCAAAAATATCCTCTGCTAAACACTCCTGCAAATTTAACAAAAATTTGATTGAAAGATTCTTAATATCTAACCACATTTTTTGGGTATCGAGGACAGACCCGTCTCTAGGGAGTGGCAACGTAGGCATTTGCCTAGGGTTCATGTTTCAAAAAGGCCCAAAAATTTATATTCTATTGTAAAAACATGAAAAAATTGAATAAAAGGGTCCTAAAATATTTTTAACCTTATTAATAATAGAATAATAGGAACCAAATTTAAGAAAAAATATCAATTTAACCTTGTTAATTACTAAATTTTGGATCATTTTAAAATTTTTGGCTCATCTGTCACTCGGTAAAATTGTTTAAGTCCTTTAAAATATAGTATAGATAAAGATTTTTTTTAGTATTTTGCCTAGCATATTTTAAAAGTATAAGACGGGGCTGGTCGAGGGTAATCTAGGTGAACCCATTAAATCCCATGGATTTGAAACCTCGTCAGACAATTTAACTACATTTTGAGACGCATAAGGAAGACTTACGTGCAGGGAGAGAGAGAACTGGCCAAATGATAACAATGATGATAGTGAAGATAAGACCCCATTTCACAATCCAAGCTTTTGCTCTTCTTAGCTTCTCTTCTCTTAGTTCTTCCTCAGGAACATCGATGTTGTCCTTTGAAGTCTCAGCTTCCACTACTTTGATCTCCCTTGTCGTCACCCAATCGTAATTTTGTGGCTGGATTATACTACACACCGCATGGATTAACCCTCCTATGTTTACACGTATGGACCAGGAACCATAACCAACATTAGGTTTTTGATTATTAACGGGAATTTAGACAAGACCTATCCAAACATACTAATGATAAATTGTCGGTTTCTAATTCAAAACTAATATTTGACAATGAGTGAAGTGACCATGTATCATATATGTTAGAGTAGAATGATCTCAACTTCCAATGTGGCATATTTATCACATTTTAACATACCCTTTCGAGATGGAGTTGGTAATCGTTCCAAACCTATCATCTCGAAATACCAGAACAAGATTCATCATGTTTGTTAGCCAACTTCAAACTCTAATATCATGATAAATTGTGAGCTTCCAATTCAAAACAAATTGACAGTGGATTGGTGTGATGCATGTATCATATATATTAGATTATTATGATCTCAACTTCTAATATGGGATACTTATCACATTCTAACAACTAAAGTTCAGAACCCGAAAAAAAATTATTAGAATCTGACCTGTTAGAATGGCAACGAGGTTCCCAGCTAACATGGGAGCATTTCTCCCTGTAGTATCAAGATCAACACGTCCGTATTGTATCTTTGCAGCAGATAACCAAGTAATGATCCCTAGAACACAACCTGAGATCGATCCAAGAATCGCACCAAAGGCATTGGCTTTACTCCATAAGAGCATAAAAGCAATGGGAATGACCGCAGAGCCAATGAGCACTCCCATTGCTAGATACATCCATCCAAGTGAAACACCGGCTTTGTTCAAGATGACTGCAAGAATCCCCATGAAACATCCGAATCCGAACACTGCAAATCTCGAGACTCTCAAGATTTGTTTTCCGGTTGCTTTTTTGTTTATGTATGTTCGGTAAATGTCATAGGTGAATAGAGATGAGACTGCAATTAATTCGGAAGAACCAGCTGATGTTACCGCCCTGAGGATCAAAACATACATCCATACATTTTGTATTATGCCAAAAAATTGCTTAAAGATATGAATGATCTATAGAGGGTGACTTACATGAAGAGCATAGTGAGAAGAAGCACGGATCCGCCTTTACCCATTAGAGCAATGGCTGTGGCAGGTGGGACCAAACCTCGATTAGCCTCATCTACAGTTACAGGCAAGTCAAGGGCCAAAGCGCCTAGGCCTAAAGAGGTTGCTAGAGAGAAAGGTACAGCGAACCATACGAGTCCACCAAGCAAATACCCTTTGTGGGTAGATGAAGGTCGAGCAGCTATTGCACTCACCCAATAACCCTACAAAAAAACAACACTTTGTTTAGTTTTACAGACATATAACTAAAAATCAATTAAGAATGAATGAATTACTTCATCTTTTTCTTGGTCATCAATTAGATCACGTAAGGATTACGCGACTCCTTGGAGTGAAACTTTGGTAGAGAAGGCAACAGAAATAGTCTTAACCACTCGACTAGAGTCACTTCTCAGAATTCGCTTATGTTTTTACTATTGTTTTATAACTAAAATCCTATATCAAAAATATGAGTTGCTAAAATTAAGAAATCTTACATTGTCCACGAAGACAGTGCCGAAGTTTCCGACAATATTGATGATACCGAAGACAGCACCACCAGAGCTCAACATGGTGAGATAGGAGCCTTTGTAGTTTCCATCGATTGGACCGCAAGCCTGGTCGTGATGTGAGAACGGTTCAGTGCATGACCTTGACTTAGCGACCATATCTCTTAGCCGGTCATAGACCACAGATGGACTCCCAAGCTCACTACTTGTTGTGTACACCAGAAACACAAAGATGACTAGAGCCACATGAACTGAAAGAAAAACGAATATACATAGAGAATAGTTAACAAACATTCATTGTAAGGATAAAAGTACCCGATTAGATGGATATTAAAATATCGATGAGATCTTTAACAAACTACCAGAGTCAAACACTACAAGAAATATATCTATTCTTAGCTAACGCCCGTAATACATAGCTCATTCGTAAACGCTATGTCTTCGGGAGCTATACTAAACCAAACCTGACTCAAAAAATATTGTAATAGATCTTAAATATGTGAAACCGAAAACTCAGAAAACCCAACCCGAACTCGAATAGATCTTAAGTAAATGGAACTGAAAACTCAAGAACTCAGAAGACCCTACTTGAACTCGAATGGTCACCTGAATGTCCATTCTTACTTATTTGTGTTTGGAATACAAGATAAAACTATATAAGTAAACATTTAACTACTTGACCAAAAGTAATTTACCTATAACGGAGTGAACGTAGCTTGCTAGGAAAGTAGCTTTAAGTCCTCCAGCCAAAGTATAGACAACGACTCCGAGAGGAATGAGAAAGCTTGCAGCGTATATATTCACACCGGTAAGAGCATTCACCACGGCCGAGCCGCCGAGCAAAAGCATAGCCGTTACTATGATGTTTGTCGCCAAACAAAACACCAAGAACACTATATGTGTTGCGGTTCCCCAACTAATATTACCAAAAACATATAAAATTGAATAACCTCTATATATAACAAACCAAGTAATATAGTTTTTAACCTACCGAGCTTTCACGATTTCGCAGACTGTATGAGCATTAGGAGCCTTTCGTTTGATCTCAATCGCCATTACACCAAACAATAAGACCTATATTATTCATCAATCATCATCAACCATTCACTAGAGTCAACATAGACTAAACTTATATTACATAGTTTTGGAAATCAACCTGAATGGTGGCTCCACTAGCGTACCAAAACGGTCCACTAACTCCATATTGCCATGCTACATTTGAACTTTGTAGTATGGTTGCAGCCCAAGTCCACTTTTCATTCATCGACCAACACAAATATCAAATCAATAATTTAAGCCAAAACTTAAAGACTTATATGAATCAAATGTATAGGTTTTACCTGAGACACAATGACACTTGCAATGAGTCCTGTCTTAACGTTTCTTCCGGCTGTATTGAACCATTCCGAGGTATGTCTAGCTCCCACATATCGTTTTTCTAACCATACCTTTATTTATTTAATCAGGAAAGCTAGTTATGGTGGACTTAAGAAATTATTCTTATTGTTATAATACTAATTAAAATTGTATTAAGTGTTGTCAATTTGTGTAAATTAAAATGTTTCCCAAGTCAACCATAAAGTCGTATTCCAATTTTGGATTGAATCTTAATTGATACTTGTGTTAACGGGATAGGTCTAAATAATGTATCCTGAAAACCAAAACAAACCCTTAACTAAACTGAATCTTAGATCAAAAATATAAATTCAATAAAAACAAATCAAAATGATGTAAAATACTTCCTCTGTTTTTTATTTTTTTAATAAATTGATATTTTAAGATGTTACATATATTTAAAAATTCTATGAATTGATACTTTAACCTTCATTTATTACTTAAAAAATAAAAATACATACTATTTAAAAGGACAAAAGAAAAACTTAAATGAGAGCAAAATAAGAAAACATATGTCAAATATTGGAAATCTAAAATATCAATCTTTTAGAGAAAAAATTTTTGTCCTAAAACATTAACTATAAAAAACAAAAAGAGTATAAAAATTTTTGGAAAAAAAGTTCGACTTCATTAACTTTAGCTATTTTCTATAATTTTATTTTTATTTTCAAAAAGAAAATTATTTAATCTTTTTTTTGTAAATAATTAGATCGACAAGACTCAGTCCATAACTAAATCATTTCAACAAGAGCTGGACCTGGATGAGATTTGAATTCACTACCTAATACAAAACTATATCAGAAATAAACTAATTAGAACACCTATTTCTTGACAAATATAAAATAATATGCATACTTAATAATTTGTTTTCTTTCATAATTTTTTCAATCATCCAAATCCTTTTTTAAAAAGAAAAGAAAATTAATAACAAATAGTTACACACCTTCTCCACTATTTCATACTTAATCAGTCAGCAAAAGTTGCTATGAAATAAACCATCCAATTTAATATATATACATATATATATATATATGATCCTATTAGTACATATATTTAATAAATTTTAAAAATTTAGAAACAAAAAACAAAAACAAAAATTATTATATAGCATCAAGTGTAGCATTCATGACTATTCAATATATTATAATAACCCTTTTGTATTTTTTTATATGTCAGTACAAATCATAAAAAAATATCCACTTTTTAGTGGTCACTAACAAATCAAAGAAGATATTTTTCTCATACAATTTTTTTTTCTTTTTTTGATAAATTTTTTGAAATGTAGAAACTAACTAACCAGAAGAGAAGTAAAGACGGCGAAGAAAGCACCAAAACCAAGAATAACGGCGTAGCCAGTGCCTTGATCAAGCACCGTCGTGCCTCCAAAGAAACTGCTCCGCCTCACACAACCACCACCGGAACCGTCGTAATATTTGGCTGCGAAATCAAAAGGAGGACACGTGGCCATTCTTCTTCTTCTTCTTCTCTACTTCTGACTTTATGTAATAATTGGAAAATTAAATTTTCTTCTGCTGTAATATATATAGTAGAGTGATAGTTGAAATATTCTTAGCTCTTAGTATAAACTGATATTTTTGTTTTTCTCAGGACTCAGGAGATGTATAAAAGGATACTATCCACACTGCATTATTGATAGAGTCAATAATTACATTGACTTGAGTTGGTCAATGCTCTTTTTTTTTTTTGATACCAACCGTGTACTTTTCAAAAAGTTGTAGTTTTGAGATAAAAAAATTTAAGAAAATTATTTGTTTTAAAATTTAATGATTTTAAATATATTTTTAAATTTTTACTTATTTTTATGAATATGAATATCTAGTTTTATTTTGTTTAGTTTGTCGAGTTGTTTTCGGTCAGGTAGTTAGGATGATTCAGCTAATGATTTGATATTATGATTCGATTTATACCCGTTGTATTATGATAGCTTAAAAAAAGAATTTTAAGAATGAACTTTAGGCTATGGATTTACTGATCCAATGTTGAAAAAAAAAATTTGTTTAGCTTATTCAATGTTTGTGATGGTTTGGGTAGGATTTTTTTCTGCTTCTTTTTCTAATATTCTCGTTATTACTCTCGTAAATTTCAACAAAGGTTTGCTAAGTTCCTAACTATTCTTCATTCTTTTAATATTCAGTTAATTAACCCTAGTTAAATACTAATTGTTATATATATATATATATCTAATTTTAGTTCAATATTTTTTTGTTTTCATTAAAACTTAGTTCACAGTAGTTAGTGAAAATGGCCACAAATTATTACATAGTTTCTTCTGCTTTGAAGACAAAAACATAATTATCACTTTCAAATAAATATTAAGATGTTAAGAAGTCGATGACCTAGTTGGTTTGCTTTTTATTCTATTTTGGTACCAGGTAGTGAATTCGAATTTCATCTAGTTCCAGTTGAAATATAGCCTATAAATTAGGATTTGTTGATCCAATTGTTAAAAAAAAATTGTTAAGTGATTATGTGAAAGATAGTTTTATAAAATATATTTGGTTGTATGAATAGTAGAATATTATTGTGAGGTTCTTTTGGATAATATAAACTAAAATGTAAAGACATGTTTGTCTTTATTGAAAACAAACTTATTTCTTATTTCTTATAATGTTGAAAGCAGCAAGTTTTAGTGGAATTTTAATGGAATAAAACATAAACAATTATAAAAGAATGTAGAAATTTCTAATAAGCTTTTTTGGGGAGTTAGTGAAATGCATACACAAGTTCTAACTTTATAGCTGAACTGCTTCTTCTAACTTGACGTAATTATAGGAAAAGTTAATTATTTTCTGAAACTTTTGGTAAGTAATTGTTGAAAGATTCTTCGATTTTATTTAAATTAATCAAATGAATCTCTAATGAATATGAAATATTATTCGATTTTGTTTAAATTAATTGATAGAATCTCACATGAATAAGAAAGATTCTTGATTTCTTTAGTAAGGTATCTAATAATATTATTAAAAGAAATGATTTTTTTTTGTGATTAATCAGTCTCAAGACATGTATAAGTTGCTATCCACACAACTTATCAGAAATTTAATCATTTATAAATCGTTTAAATATTATTGATGAAGAAATGAGAGAAAGTCAATATTTACATACTTCAATAAGTCAATGGTTTTGTTTTCATTTTCTTTGCTATTTAATGGTTTCCACTTGGATAGTGATGTCATTTGTGACCTAAACTAATCGTAAGAAAACTCAAGTTATATAACTACTATATCCCACTTAATGATTTTTTTTTGAATATTGAGCCACAACTGACTGGTCTATTAGCCAAATTATTGCATAATGTAGATGGTATGACTTGATCCCAAGACATGCAAGTGCGCATAGACTTACTACTTGCCACTAGGTTAAAAGCCACTTGCATATCCTATTAGCTAAGTTGTTACATAATACATTCAGCATTACTTGATCCCAAAACATGTAAGTATATCTGCTTTTAGTGGACTTGCCACTAGACTAAAATCACTTGTATATCCCACTTAATGATTTTGTTTAGAGAAATTAATTTTAATCTTCTTTAAAACATAGTTACATGATATATCTTGTTTAATCATTGAAGAGATACCAAGTTATCGTTTAGTCATTAAACCATATATATAACCATGAAAAAAATTATGATTAAATCGAACAAAATTAGTAGTCACAAAAAATAATAAAAAATCTACAATTTAGTTATAACTTTTTTTAGCAACGGCCATATAACATTAGATTTTTTTTTGTGATTACTATCGTTGTTAAAAATATCGATTGTGGTTTTTCGATTATTTTTGCAACTATATGATGAACTTTTGTGAATGATTTTATATATGTAATTTAGTAAAACTAAAATGTTGTGGTTAGATGGTGACTATACAACTATCATTGTCTCAAGTAAATTTATTATAGACTCTAGCTAAATCATTTTGGAGATTAATGTTTAAATGTTCATTTTAAAGAGTGAGCTAGGCTTCTATACAAGGTCTTTGTGGTCACTTGGTCACTTTCGCCTAGTTTTGCAGTGTGGTTGCTTAATTCTTCCAGTTTGGAATAGTTGTTGATCCTTAAATTCTTTATTTAATTTAAGAATTACAAATAATTTGTATTACAGTTAGAGATTTTTTCTTTTGCTGCTTTGATTCTTTTTCTTTTATAGTTGAAAAGCCTACTGATTTCGCTTCATCACAACAATTATCATAAATGCTAATTGACTTGATTTTTCCTTTTATTTTGTAGTCAATCTTCCATGATTGGCTCAGCCCATCAATCCCGTGTTTTCATATCAATCGTCATAAATATCGTCTATCTCGTTTGTTCTATCCGTAATTCACCTCATTCCATTAATGACGAGGTGACTTGTCTATAATAAACCTTCTTCGAGCTGAATTTCATTATAGATTTTTGTCCAATGGACCTAATCATTTTGCGTATCACCAATAATGTTATCTTGAATAATTTCTTGTTTGGATTCTGTTTTCGGGGATACTATATGTTTCTGTCGGTTTTTGAATGATTTTGTTATGGTATAATGGTTGTATGCCCTATTAATGTAACCACATGAAAGACAAAACGAGAGAGTGAGAGAGAGTGAAAAAAAAAAACTTTTTGGAGCCTACTACAGTACAACTATATGATATGTCTTTGTCTCAGTTATATCTATGTGTATTAATTGCTTATCCGTGACTGCCTCACCCAATTAAGTAATTAACCTTTACTTTATTTTTTTATGTAGAGTTGGAAATACACTTCAATGTAATTCTATTTGTCTAATTTTAATAATTAGGAAGATATAATCTTATAATGTAAAAGTAAAACTATAAACAAATTATAATATATGCAAAAAGAGCTTTGCAGGTTTGTGGGTCAAGCTCAATCACTTAAAGGAACACATTTGAACCAATCCATTACATGATTGTGTCTTTGACTAATGAAAGCAAAAAACAACTTAAATATGAAGAATAAAAATGGACCACAACTATGAAAGAAGAACTCTTGGGCCTGAGTATATATGAATAAGTGGTCTTTATTTAATCTAATAGTAAGTACTTAGTTCATTAAAGCTAGATGTACTTATATGTCTAGAGATCGAATTTTACCGATTGCATTATGCAAGAATTTAATTAATAAACCGGCCGGTTATGGTCAAATATTAGGAAAAAAAATTATCATCACGGATTACCACTCTTCGTCTTCACATGATTCAATCTGACGAAAGAATTGAGATCTCATGACTCCGTATTAACTACTTCCAAGCTGGTACGTGCCTATGAGTATATAATTAGGTTTGATAACATCGAGTTCGGATTCAGAGATATTATTATATAGAAATTCAAAATTCAAAACATTAATAAAATAAATTTTAGAAAACTAAAATTTAGTTCTTGATCTAATTTCGGCTCGAGTTCGGTTTTTTTGGTATATAGATTTAAAACTTATATGGGTATTTTATCGGATTCAAATTTTTTAATAATGATCGATTTTGGTTTAAATTACGGTTTTCTAAAATAATATCTCAAAAATAATATTTTAGAATATTAACGGTCTAACATCGTAATGAATAAGATTTGAAAAATAATCAAAATAATAAAATCTCGTGTTATAATGGAGTTATAATCATAGTAAATGATAAAAATTATAAAAAAGTTTGATAAATTAAGATGATATTATATCTATATAATAACCATAATAAAATAAAAAATAAACGAAGTTAAAGGCCAAAACGTAATGGACGTTACAAAAAAGTTACTATTTTCAGAGACTTGTCGTCCTAATATTTCTCTCATTTAGTTGCATTGCTACGTGATTACATCTTAATCATACATGTGTCATCTCTGCCTCTTTGTTTCTTCCACTCTGACTAAATTTAAGTTTCTTACTCTCCAAGGAACAAAGATCTCTGATCTCTCTCTTCTTTCAGCTGGTTATTTTCTCAGGAAAACAAGTATTCCTTTGAAGAAAACCATAGAAAAATGGCTGGAAACGAGTGGATAAATGGGTATTTGGAGGCAATTCTCGATAGCCAAACTCAAGGGATTGAAGAACAACAACAGAAACCACAAGCAACTTTGAATCTAAGAGATGGAGAAGGACAATATTTCAATCCGACTAAGTACTTTGTTGAGGAAGTTGTTACTGGTGTTGATGAAACAGATCTTCATCGAACATGGCTTAAAGTTGTTGCAACTCGTAATTCTCGTGAACGTAACTCTCGATTGGAGAATATGTGTTGGAGAATTTGGCATCTTACTCGCAAGAAGAAGCAGGTTCTGCATCATTCTTAACTTAAAAACAATCAGTTTGTTTCTCTTTGTTATGGAATCTGTTTAGTGAGATATGTCCATGGATGTTATAGTTGGAATGGGAGGATATGCAACGAATAGCGAAAAGGAGAATGGAAAGAGAACAAGGAAGAAGAGATGCAACAGAGGATTTGTCTGAGGATTTATCTGAAGGAGAGAAAGGAGATGGTGTTGGAGAACTTGTTCAACCAGAGACACCTAGAATACAACTGCAACGCAACTTGTCTAATCTTGAAGTTTGGTCTGATGATAAAAAGGAGAAACGTCTCTATGTTGTCCTCATCAGGTATATCTCTGTTGTTTTCTTCTTTCTTGCTTCCATTGATTCATCAGGTATAGTCTGATTTTTCAGTCTGCACGGATTGGTTCGTGGAGAGAACATGGAGCTTGGTAGAGATTCTGATACTGGTGGACAGGTACATTGTGTGTACAAGTAAGCTTGAGTCTGGTATCTCTGGTTGTTTAACTTGTATTGGTTTTGAATTGTCAGGTGAAATATGTTGTTGAGCTAGCTAAAGCTTTAGCGAGAATGCCTGGTGTGTACCGAGTAGATCTGTTTACAAGGCAGATATGTTCATCAGAAATTGATTGGAGCTATGCAGAGCCAACGGAGATGCTGACCACTGCTTCTGGTGAAGATTGTGACGGTGATGAAACCGGGGAAAGCAGTGGAGCTTATATCATTAGGATTCCGTTTGGTCCGCGAGATAAATACTTAAGTAAAGAGAGTCTCTGGCCGTATGTCCAAGAGTTTGTTGATGGAGCTTTAGCTCATATTCTGAACATGTCAAAAGTTTTGGGAGAACAGATTGGTAACGGGAAACCTGTGTGGCCATATGTGATTCATGGACATTACGCGGATGCAGGAGATAGTGCTGCTCTACTTTCTGGTGCATTGAACGTTCCTATGGTTCTAACGGGTCATTCTCTAGGAAGAAACAAGCTTGAGCAGCTTTTGAAACAAGGGAGGCAATCAAAGGAGGACATAAATTCAACGTATAAGATCAGGAGGAGGATTGAAGCTGAAGAGCTTTCTCTAGATGCTGCAGAGCTTGTTATAACAAGCACAAGGCAGGAGATTGATGAACAGTGGGGACTATATGATGGGTTTGACGTAAAACTTGACAAGGTCTTAAGAGCTCGTGCTAGACGTGGTGTTAATTGCCATGGAAGGTTCATGCCAAGAATGGCGGTAAGAATTCTGAGAACTAGCCAGTTTGGAAAAGTTGAAATAAGATTTATGTGAGTGAGTGAGTCTGTTGTGCAGGTTATTCCTCCAGGAATGGATTTTACAAACGTTGAGGTTCAAGAAGAGACACTTGAGGCTGATAATGATTTAGCCTTCTCTATAGGAGGAGCCGAAGGATCTTCTCCTAAAGCTGTTCCAACTATCTGGTCTGAAGTGAGTTCTTCTATTCAGCTTCATTATCTTCTTTCAAGGTTTGCTTTGCAGATTGTGTTTGATGTTTCCTTGAGTGAATTTTGCAGGTTATGAGATTTTTTACAAATCCTCACAAACCAATGATCTTGGCATTATCTAGACCAGATCCAAAGAAAAACATAACTACTCTTTTGAAAGCCTTTGGTGAATGTCGGCCTCTACGGGAGCTAGCTAATCTGGTAACTATTACATATCTCTTTCGATTCCGGGGCATTGTAGCCACAATTCTCTGTTCTGAAGTTCTTTTTCTCTGTGTTTTACAGACTTTGATTATGGGAAATAGAGATGATATAGACGAGTTATCATCTGGAAACGCTAGCGTTCTTACGACTGTCTTGAAACTCATTGATAAGTATGATCTTTACGGGTCTGTTGCATATCCAAAGCATCATAAACAGTCTGAAGTTCCTGATATTTACCGACTTGCTGCAAATACAAAAGGTGTTTTCATTAATCCAGCTTTGGTTGAGCCTTTTGGCCTCACACTCATTGAGGTAGTAAAGTCTGCATAAACATATAAAAACCAAACTTTAAAGGAAATAAATCAGTCTGGTTTAACCAAACCTGAAATATGCAGGCTGCAGCTCATGGACTTCCAATGGTGGCAACAAAGAATGGTGGACCAGTCGATATACATCGGGTAAGTATAGTGTCTTGAAACTGAAAATCATTCAAATCGGTAACACTTATTCATTTAACATCAGGCATTGCACAACGGGTTGCTTGTTGATCCACATGATCAAGAAGCCATAGCCAATGCGTTGCTAAAGCTGGTATCAGAGAAGAATTTATGGAATGAGTGCAGGATTAATGGTTGGAAAAACATTCACCTCTTCTCATGGCCGGAGCACTGTAGAATTTACCTGACGCGTGTAGCCGCATGCCGTATGAGACATCCGCAGTGGCAGACCGATAGCTATGAAGTGGCTGTTCAAGAAGATGAATTTTCACTCAATGATTCTCTTAAAGACGTTCAAGACATGTCTTTAAGACTCTCTGTGGATGGAGATAAACCATCGTTGAATGGCTCTCTTGATCCAAATTCTGCGGATCCAGTTAAGGACATAATGAGCCGGATGGGAAAACCGGAAATATAGGGGAAAAAGCCAGTTGATAACTTGAGTAACAAGTATCCAGTTTTACGGCGACGGGAAAGGTTAGTTGTTTTAGCAGTTGATTGCTATGACGATGAAGGAGCTCCGGACGAGAAATCTATGGTTTTGATCATTCAGAATGTCATCAAAGCCGTGCGATCGGGTCCACAGATGGGGAAGAACTCTGGTTTCGCAATTTCCACTTCAATGCCTCTTGATGAATTGACACAGTTTTTGAAGTCTGCCAAGATTCAGGTGAGTGAGTTTGACACATTAATATGCAGCAGCGGGAGTGAAGTGTATTATCCTGGAGGAGAAGAAGGAAAGCTTCTTCCGGATTCTGATTATGCGTCGCATATCGATTACCGATGGGGAATGAAAGGACTTAAGAACACAGTGTGGAAACTGATGAACACAACAGCTGTTGGTGGTGAAGCTAGAAACAAAGGCTCTCCGAGTCTTATTCAAGACGATCAAGCATCAAGTAATGCACATTGTGTGGCATATATGATACAAGATCGTTCTAAGGTAAAGTTGTTTTTCATTCTGCAACTGTCTGCAACTGTACTGACTGCGAATGCAGTATCTAATCAGGGTTTCTGCAGGTGATGAGAGTAGATGACTTGCGTCAGAAGTTAAGACTAAGAGGCCTTCGTTGTCATCCAATGTATTGTAGGAACTCAACGAGAATGCAGATCATTCCTCTTCTTGCTTCTCGATCTCAAGCTCTCAGGTTCGTTAAACTAACTAAAACAAATTGGAAATCTCTAACCTGTTTCTGCTTGATGGTGTGTTTCAATCTTGCGGTAAAGGTACTTGTTCGTGCGGTGGAGGCTGAATGTGGCGAACATGTACGTCGTAGTTGGAGAACGAGGCGATACAGACTACGAGGAGTTAATCTCCGGAACGCACAAGACTGTGATTGTCAAAGGCCTTGTCACATTGAGCTCTGATGCTCTTCTCAGATCAACAGACTTTCGAGACGACATTGTTCCAAAAGAAAGCCCTTTTATAGGTTTTCTCAATGCTGACTCACCGGTTAACGAGATCGCCGACATTTTCAGGCAGCTCTCCAAAACCACCGCTTGATTCAACTAACCTCTAGTCACTGGTTCGACCATGTAGATCAATATGACTATATATAAAGTGAGAGACTTCATCTATGAACCAGAAACGTTAAGCAACCAAAGAACAGTTTTATAAATGGTTCTATAAACATGTGGATTGAAAAAAAATAGAAATGAATTGTATGGTTCTTGTTTGGTATTGAAAACACTATGCTTTATGTGATCTTATATTATCAGTCTCATCACTGTAAATCAAAGAGCCTGAGATTCTTACATAGTCACTAGAAGAAGCTATCTCATTCCTACAAACTGGTGTTTGTTGTTCTCTATAAGATGCCCAAGTAACCATATAAAGCCCGCAAATGATGAGGATTCCACCCAAAACGCTGTACAGAGAATGAAAAATCGAGGTTATAAGATTCTAATTCATGTTGAAGAGAGAAAGATTATGAGTGTAGATAGGATCAAAGATCCAAGGGCAAGAGAAAAAGTTTTAAGAACCTTCCAAGATAGATCGGGCTGCCGAGAAAAACTGCAGATAATAAGGCTGATGTTGCTGGCTGAAGAGGATTGTACAGAGAAACCAAAGCAGGTCCGAGAATTTTATTAGACCAAGTCATGAGTCCATAGTTTATGGCTGATGCAAACACTCCCTGAGGAACAAAAACCGAGAACGAAAAACAAAATAGTCAGATGAATTGTAGATACAGAATCCAGCTCAAGTTCCAATGATTTGAGACCTCCGATCTTATGTATCAAACAGACCCAAATAAACATGTTATAGACCAGAAGGAACCTCAGGCTGTGAGAAGTTACCGCGTATATAACAGCAAGAACCTCAGATTGTGTTAAGCTCCAATCTTTAGGCTCTTTAACAAACAAGATAGCTGTTGTGATCATTGTTATTGCACCGAAGAAGTATGAATAAGCAGTAACTGAAAGGTAGGCAGGATACTTCTTCAAAACCGGTGCTTGGGAAGCGATAAAAGCAGCCATACACAAACAGTTTCCAATCAAGCATAAGACCCCAATGTGCCACAGATCAAACCCAAGACCAAGAAAACTAGAGACTAACAACCCATGAGGCTCTGGTTGACTTCTATCAATCATTTCACCGTTTCCAGTAAAGCCTGCATCTTCACCTCCAAACAAGGCTGGACCACGGAACAAAACCATTACCATGGCACCCAAAACACAAACTAGTGTACCTCCAACTTTCGTTTGGCCTTCGATTTTAAACAAGTTTACTTTTTCTGTACTGCATACAAAGAAGAAGACCAACTAAAGACTCTGAATCTACTCCAAATGTCACATGTTACAGTAATGTTGAGGAAATCAATCATACTCTTACCCCATCATCAAAGCTATGAGAAATGTAAAGACAGGGATTGATGGTTGTATAGCAGCAGCATAAGTTGGATTTGTGTATGATAAACCCATAAGAAATAGTAATTGGTTCCCAAATATCCTATCAAAATTGAGATAGTTTTAGAAATCTTCCATCAACATGAACTTATAGATAAATGAGAATTGAGTTGATTACTTACCCTGATAAACCCAAAAAGAAGAGTGAAAAGAGGACACTTCTAGTCATAGGAGGTCTGATTCTTCTACAAGAATAAAAGATTAAACATGCTTATTGATCTTATCCAAGTCATACCCAGAATTACAATCCATACATAAAGATGCTTCCCAGGCTTAAACTGATCAAACAGAGAGATAAAACCTAATTCCAATTCCAATAAGATCAAGCTATATATGACTAAAATTTGTTGACTTTGTTGCATGTCTATAAACCCATCAACCCAATCAGAAATTGCATTGACCAAGTACAACAAGTGAATCAAAACCAGAAACTTTATAGATTCGAATGATTCAACATAATGGAACCAAACGCAAGAAGAAGCAGAAGGATTTTGAGACCTTTCACGGAAGAAAGCGAGAGGTGCGAGAATAGTGAGAGCAAGAAGATCTCGAAAGACACAAAAGACAAGCTGATTAACACCAACGTTAAGAGCTACTTTGGTAATCACATGGTAACCACCATATAAGAGCTGAACAAGCGTCATTGCAGAGTGCGCCATTCGAGCTTCTCTCTCCTTCCCATCACCGCCGTTTAGGATCGTCGGAGCTGCCATCTTTTTCTCTCTATCTCACTCTTTCTCGAAATTGAGTACAAAACACTAGAAAATTTAGATCCTTGATTTGCTCCTAGTTTCAATTTCAGCTCTTTAGATTATCCTAGTCGTTGGTCTGATCTTCTGTTTGGTCTTTAAATTGTTTTGGACACACAATACTTTTTTATAAATAAAAATGTATTTCTATTTTTCTTTACTATATTATTTTCTCCTTTTTTCAAATATTTTCTTTTTGATAAATTCCAGATTATTTTTTCTTTTTTGATAAATTCCAGATTATTTCCTTAAGTATCAAAACTTAAATTAAAACATATAATTAAGCCTTCAGAGTAATTACAGTGATGTATTACGAAGTAGAATGGGTTATGGGCTTGTTATTATTATTAAGCCCATTTAGGATATGAAGCCCATTAATCAAAACATTTTGGCCCAAGGTCGTCTCCAATCTCACGCCACCGATTCCAATCGTCAATTCTCTGGTGTATCTGTCTCTCTCTCGCTATCGCTTCCCTGGCCGCATAATCTCCGCCGTCGTCGCCGGAAACTCCGAAATTCACCAACCTAACATTATGTCTCTTTCTGATGATGAAGACGAGTCTTTCGCTCGGTTCCTGGAATCAGAAGTCTCATCGGTATCTCTTCTTTTATTTATCCAATTTTACAATTTTATTCAGGGTTTAGTTTCGTTCACAATATTTTGGAATTTATCGTTGAATCTGAAACCCCATCGAGATTTTTCCGTTTCCCTAATTTTTTCCCTTTTTTTTTGCGTTTTTAAGATGATTTAAATTCCTTAATAGGTAATTTAGGGTACAAATTGGATGTTTCTTCGTGTTAATTTTTAATTATTTGTCTGTATTTGTGATTTATTGAGTTTAATTTAGGTTTGGTGGATCTTATGTTTCATATTTATACGTTGCTTTGAAAAAAGCAGTAATTTTGTTTATTGTGAATTGTAAATGATCTCTAGTTTGTGTTTTCCTGTGAAAGTTTGAAATTTCATTGATGATTTGGTGTTTTGTATGTTTTTATTGAAGGAAGAAGATGAACAAACGACGAAAGAACCTGAAGCAAAACGGCAACGTGTTGAGAAAGATAAAACAAACGCTGCAGAGAAGGATGAAGATCAAAAGGAAGATAATAACAAAGATAGAAATGATGTTAAGAGAATAGAGACTGGGGTTTTCAGCAATGTTCCCACTGAGCTGTTTCGTCATATCCTCAAGTTCTTATCATCTGAGGTAATGTTCAGAATCAATTGTTATTGTGTTGCATGATCTTGAGGGTTGCTTTTAGTCTAATTTGTTTGAATGTCATTACAGGATCTTGTATCATGCTCCTTAGTGTGTAAATACTTGAACTTTGCTGCGTCTGATGAATCCTTATGGCGTCGCCTGTGAGTTTCTTCTCATATTCCCTATTGTAGTTGATAATCTTGTTTACAAAATCAGTACTTTGTGCTCAATACTGATTCGGTACACTTTGGATCGATTTATTTTCAGGTATTGTATCCGGTGGGGACAAACTCCAACTAGAAAGATACGAGAATGTGCTTGGAAGAAGCTTTATATTGATGTGAGTTTCTCAATTGGTTTTTTTGTATAAACTTGGTTGTTGTTTCCAAGTAATATTACATTACATACAAATGTTACTTTGAGTTGCTATTAGATGTCATTCATTTATTTTCTAGTGACTCCTTTCTCTTGTCGAATTTTAGCGTGATAAGCAAGACATGTTAGAACTTGTCAGAACCTGTCCGACAGATTTTAAAGAGTATTACATTCAAATGCAAGCAGCAAAGAGAAGCAAGGCACCTTTGCCGTCCCAGGTAACTAAATTTAATTCTAGTTATCTGTTTATGTTATGGCACAAATAATCAATCACTTGTTGAACTCTCTCTTTGTTCTTGTTTGCAACATTTAGATGGTAGATGACCGGATAATTCTAGACAAAACTATACTTGAACAAGTTTCTCTGTATAAGAAGAGCAAGGGACTTACTGATAAAGTTGTCACTGGCCATGTTTGTATGGGAACCAAATGTTCATACCATCAGATTGACGACGTGTTTATATGCAAAGAGACAGGAAATGTTCATGGTATGAAATGACTTGCTGTAAAAATATTGCTTCTCTCTTCTTGTTATATTGAAACTTACATAGTTTTCATTGTCTTTATAACAGTATGCGATGATAACTGCAAGGAAGTAATATTAAGTCCAGAAGGTGACCTCATGGTGTGTACCATATCAGGACTTTGCTCTGATACTTTACTCGTAGAATCTGATCCAGACGAAGATGTTATTAATGAAGAAGAAGCTGAAATATTCACAGATAAAGCCCGATTGGGTAGATAACTATCTCGCTCTATCTCTCACTTCTCTGTCTGTTTACTCTTTTGTTGCCAACACATATAAGTTTACTGTTTGCTTCTTCTTTCATTGCAGCACGAGCTTTTGAGCTTGGCTACAACTGTGAAGATGAGCAGGAATTGGAACGTACTTTAAGGTTCTGCTGATCAAAAGTCTCAGTCCAGATTTATGAGGTTTACTCTCTCTCTCTCTCTCTCACCTGATTCTACGTGTGAAATCTTATGATATAACACATCTATGGAGTTCAATGAATCAAAAGTAGTTATTCTGTTATTAGTAATCTTTCAGGCTTTGTAACTTATGCATATCTTTGTCTCTATGAGTTACTCTATTGTCCTTAAAAAGCTTTACGTGTACACATAGCCTAAACTTTTATTTATATATTATGAATATGGAGAATCACCTTATGTAATTGATTACAATTTTGCAGAGATTCGATTCTTTTGGCCTTTATTCACAATATTGCAAATTCTAAAACAGACATTTTATCCCCCTACGTAATGAAGAGTCCATTACGCGTATTCGCAACGCTAAAACATTATACGTTAGAAAAAATATTCTTCTCCTTTTCTCCTTTGACCCCTATAGTTTATTATTATCATAACACCCCTTATAAAAATTGAAGAACTGTCCCAAATTGATAAATAAAATTAAAAGTCTTTTAAAGAATATATCCAATTCATAAGCTAAAAGAAAAAACATTGGTACTGTTTACATGTGTTATTTAAGTTTGGACATAATTGGTTTGTATAAAGACATAAGTGTCAGTTTGTAATTTGTAGTGAAATAGGAGGACTATGGCTGGAAATATTACCTTTTTAGGAATTCGTGCCGCGTAAGTAACTATGTATAAATACTTCAGTGGATCACTCATTTTTTGTCATCAAAAATCTCTATTCCTCTCAGGTACAAAGCTATCATCTTTTATTCTGTGATGATCAATCAGAGTTTCGCTTATCACAACGTTTGTTACTCTTGTGTGTTTGCTTGATCTCTTAAACCTTGAACTGTATGCAATTTACTCTGATGTGCTTGCCTGATTCCCTGATGAAAGTTTGAAGTTCATGCTTGTTTGATTTGTAACCTTTGACATGTAGTAATGTTTGAGTGGTGTCTTTTTTGTAGGTTTTGTAACATGGAAGGTGACAAAGACAGAGGGCTTTACGGGTTTGGATACCCATCGGGTGGAGCTTGTCCACCCAGTGGATACCCACAACAAAGTTACCCACCAGCACCTGGTGCTTACCCATCTGCGGGTTATGCACCTGGTGGTTATCCAAGTTATGGAGGTTATCCTCCTTCACATGGTCATGGTGGTTACCCTCATAGTGGCTATCCTTCTCATCACTCAGGTATTTGTTTCTTTTGCTAATCATTTTCTCTCTCTCAATGTAATTTAGCAATATGGTAAGTGTCTTAAAGAACTTTTTAGCCATATATATCACTTTACAACGAAGTTGAAACATAGAAATTTGTATCTATGTTACTAATTCAGTCATATATGTCATAGATACCAGTTTGGAAAGATGTTGAAACAGAGAATTTGTCAATCGAAAATCGGGGCAATTAGTATCATATTTGGTATTAAATGTCCACCTTAGACAGATATTGATAGGATTTGTGCTTAGATTATATCTGTTTTTTGGTAGCTAACACTGATCCATAATCATTATTTGTTGGCTTATCTAGTTGTCTAAGGATTAAAACTTTAAACTGTACTCATATAGCACCATTCATTGCAAGTTTTGATCATGTGGTTTCTTTCTTCATTCAATTTCACCTTTGCTTGTTACAGGACACGCAGGAGGAATTGGTGGTATGATTGCAGGTGCTGCAGCTGCCTATGGAGCTCAGCACTTAGCTCACAGCTCTCACTACGGACATGGTTCATATGGTCACAGCGGATATGGTCATGGTTATGGCTATGGTCATGGTAAGTTTAAGCATGGGAAACATGGAAAGTTTAAGCATGGGAAGCATGGAATGTATGGAGGTAAGTTCAAGAAGTGGAAGTGATTTCATCAAAAACCTTTTGTAATGTCTCTGGTCTGATTCAATGTTTCAAATAAGCCCTAAACATTATGGGCCTGTTTTTCTTCTATGGTTGCTTAGCGATCCATTATGGTATAAATAATTTAAGATATAATTACGTGGAGAATATGTGGAGAGTGATATAGCGATTACTAGTAACAAAACATAATTATTTGATGGTTTGAGTTGGAATAATTGAATCTTAATTAGTATCATAATCTCATTGTGTACTATCTATGGATTATGGATTTATATAATATGACTTTTGAGTGTGTTGTTTTTGAGTTTTTATACATTGTGTCATTGTATACACTGAATTTTACATCATAATATTATTTACAATAAAGGCATACGTATTTACATGTTTTGAGATCAAATTATGTCGCATGTATTATGCAGAAACTTGATTAATAGGTCGACTAGTTGTGACTTAATATTAACAAAAAAATATAATATGGTTTACAGTATAGTTTGTGATTATTCATTATCACTAAAAGAGTGGAATCTGTTCAACTAAACATTTGAAGTTATTTAAAATTTGATATATAATCTTATCAAGTTGTTAGTTTAACAAGTTTCATAGTATTCACTAATTTTGTATCATTTACTTCAATTGTATATACCATTTTGGTCATCTCTTAATCCAACTCATTATTTTATCCTTTTTAAATTTTATTATCTCCTTTAATTTTATTTACATTCTATCTTTTAATTTTTTTAAAATTGAATTATATTTAAATTATATATATTTTTGCACATAGTAAGTCTAATTTTTTTTTCTAACTTAATTTTAGTCTGGTTGTTAGGATGATCCTGCTAATGATTCTGGTATCTTCATTACATATAATAGATTTAAATAAAAATTATAGAGTATTTTTTAGACTATGAACTGATCTATTTGTTGACAAAAAAATTAAAAATTTTAAACAACTAAAAGATGTTGTATAAATGAATATGTTATCATATAAAAGTATGTGTGTTTATATACTACAAAATATTATAATCCTATTCTAGTTTGGAAAAAATGTCAATTTAACCTTGTATTTACCAAAAATGGTTGATTAAATCTTGAACTTTGGATAAGATTGTATAAACATTCAATTTTTTGTTGACTTTTGAAAAAATTCTCAACTTTGCATTGACTAAACTAATTTAAGCTTTTGCGAAAATGAAATCAAAATTGACTCTGAAATAAAAAGCTAAATTAGAAATTGGAAGTTCAACTTATCTCTCCCCATTACATATAATAGATTTTTTAAAAAATTTAGAGTATTCTTTAGATTATGGATTGATCTACTTTTGACCAAAAAAGATATAAATTTTGTAAAAACTAAAAATTGTTGTATAAATGAATGGTCATCATATTAAAGTATGTTTGTTTATATAGTACAAGATATTATAATAGGAATTATTAAAAATGTCATTTTTCAAAACATATATTTGATGACTATTTATTTTTCTCAATTTTAAAAGAAAGAGTAATTTTTAAAAAGAGTACATACCAATAAAAATATTTTTAAAAATTACCCGTATTATAGCAAAGACAAAAGTTACCCAACAAAGTAGCTGTCGACAAAGCAAAGCAATACAGCGCAAATATCATTTGTTGTGTCTTGATTTTTTTTGGACTTTAATTGATTACATAATTAATTATTAATTACAATATTAAATAAGTTTTTGTCGCATTTTCCTTAATGAGTTGGCTTTCTTGTTTTGATTCGTCCTTTCGTTGTACGTATGACGTACTACTTTTTGTGACATCTACATGTCTTCCACTTTTGATTTGTATTTATTTATAGTTTTCATTTAAGTCAAAATCTGAATCACATCATCAATATATCAAAATGTGAAGTCTTAAATAAACTAATCCGTTGACATAGCATTTTGTTTGTTTTTTCAATAGTAATGATATGTTTGGCATGTGGTTTTTAGTACGATGACAAGTGGTAAATTTATTTAAGGTTAACGTACTTGTACATTCTTAAATCGAATTTTATTGTCTACATTATGTAAAAATTTAGTTAATAGATAGAGTAATCCGATATCGACAAAAAAAATGATATGTGTGTCAAAAAACAGGCTATTTCTGATTAACATGGGATTAAGTAATGAATTCAAATATCATCATGCTTTAATTAGAATAATTTAGCTATGAATCAGATTATCGATCCAATTATTGTTAAAAAAGAAAGATACGTGTGTCTTCTTCTTCAGAAAATTAGTTTCATATCTCTTTGTCTCAAAATAAAGAATGTTTTGGTTTTATTTTTATTTTGTCTCAAAATATATGATATTTGAGTTTTAAATACAAATTTTCACTTATTTATTTCACTTAACCACATTACTTATTAATATATTAATTACAAGATTAATTATTATATAGGCATAGTTTTCTCTTAATTATGTATCTACCTTAAACATTATAATAATGGGGATAATACGTTTTAGTTTTAAAATATATCCATACAATTTGACTTTGATCGTATTAATTCATTCTTTCATTTAACAAAGAAAGAACAAATATTTAACTACATTTGTCAATGTTTAAGAGAGGAGACATCATTAAAGAAAACAAATTAGACGATATTAATTAAAGGTTAAATTGTTATAGACTTACTCATTAACATCACACCAATTTTTCTCCAATTTTACACTTTTTACACATACTTTATGTTAAAAATACTATATCTTATGTCACATATGTATAATATATTCCGTATATCCATATAATGAATTTTAGATTGTGAAATTAAAGAAGAAAATGGAAAATGAGAGGTGGGCATGTTATAAAAGACTACAATTTATTACAAGAGGATAAGATAGTAGTTGGAAATTTATTTAAACTAGAATAGCTTGATCTATCAATCAATTGACAATATTAAAAACTAATTCATGTTTTAAATAAGAATAATCCAATCACATGTTTTGGCTTAAATGAATAATCCAATTCATTTAATCATGTTTTAAATTAAATATTGATCTCTACTTATACCCGATTTGCCGCATCAGCACCTATACTATTCATATGTCTTTTATCGAAATTTTTAGTAACATTTATTTAATATTCTAAAGTACTATTGATTTAAAGAAGTTGTTGAAGGATTTTCATAAATAAAGAAAATAAGGGGTTTACAACATTATATAACAACATGTAAGACGATATAACTCAAAAGTTGCACTAATAAATAGAAATCAAAATAGAAACCAAAATATTTTAAAACTCTACTCTACTGGTAGTATCTTAAGTAAGGGCATGAAAGATTACCAATTCGATTCCTAACTTATACAGAGAGGAAGAGTAGTTTCAAAGGAAATATCTAAATGTTGCTTCTAGGCATATGAAAACTAGGGGTTCGACCTAAAATTCGAGGTTAAAAAAACAAATAACTACAAATTTTGAGTATAATCAAAAACTACAAATTTTAGATGTTAACATTCATATTTATGATATGTATTTTTCCGAAAATAAATTTATTTTTACTTTCTTTTTTTTTGTAAAATTTATTGTACTTTCAAAACTTTTATAAATAAGTATATTTGATAAAAAATTGAAAATTACTCAAATAGATACTAGTAAACAGAAATTAAATCAAGGGAAAAAAGCATTAATCTTTATCATAAAATTCTAATATGTCCCTATTCGACTAAATAAAAAAAACCCACTGAATTATTAAAATCATTTTCATGATTATTTTATTTTCATTAGTTGTTTTGAAAAAAGTATATTATCTATATTTTAGATAGTTTTTTTTTCTTTGTGTCAAAATTATAGATAGTTTTTTTGTTGGGGTCAAAATTCTAAAAATTTATAATTGAATATTAGGGCACAGTAATATCCTTTATCTTATCTGAAGTATGCGTCCCAATGCAATTTGTGTAATAAATTAAAACTCGACAACAACCAGACATTGACTAAAAATAGCATATGAGAATATGAATATTGTTATTATAAAATGCTATAATTAAATATTATACTTTTTTCCTGAAATAGAATAAAAATAAATAATTTTTTGGGTGTAACAACTGGCTTCTTACGAGCCACGATTACTGATGAAGTCCCTGGTTTCCATCAAAACCACTTTGTGACAAGCCCACTGTCTTTATTTTTTTAATTCAATTTCTGTATTTATACATTTATTTATGTTCCCAAATCCTTACGTTTACTTCAATTTAATGAACTATTAAACTAACAATTATTTTCTCCGCAAGTTGTTTTTACTCTAGTGGTATAAGGTAAATTCACTAAATACAGGTGCATTTGAATATTTAAAGATTGAATCATACCGTTTAGTTTATATAAAAATTTGGCTAATAAGCTGACCAGTTATAACACAATATTAATAAAAAAAATAATTATTTTGTCCCTTTCATAATAAATATCATTCTATCATTTTTCACACAAATAAAAAAAACATATTAAAAACTATTTTTTTATCAACAAAAAGTGTATGTACGCTGCCTATAGTGGACTTACCACCAGCCACTGGATTAAAGACCACTTGCTATTAAAATTAAACTAGACAATTCTTGACATTCTTTTTCATTGGTTAATAATAAAGCTAAACTCGATAATTTATATTAAAAATTATATCATAAATTTAAAATGATACTTATTTTGAAATGAAAAAATAATATTAAAAATATTTATTATGAAATTGAGGAAGTAATAATTTATTTTGTGATCGAATTCATAAGTAAACTATTTATTTGGTTATTTTGTTGTTTCTTTGTGTATTGTCTTGTTATTTCTACTGTTCCTTACTCTTTTTGGTGGTTTTGTGTATTCATGCCATTTGTCAAAATTTATATTTTTATATAAATATATCATATATTAACAGATTGTCAAAAAATTGTTTAATATTTAATCCTCTACTATGAAAAATATCTTAAAATTATTTTTTTAATAAACTGTTTTGGTGAGTATCACATGCACAAGAATTTAGCAGGATAATTATTTTTACACATAAAATTGATTTCATTAGTTAACTGAGTTAAGAATTATCTTAAAATTACTCGAAATTAAATTACTTTGTATTGCAGTGATCGTAATTGTAATTTAAACCTACTTTTATGATATGAATAATAAAGTCAAGTTTTACTTTTAAACGTAATCTGATTAAGTTTTTCTTTTTTGGGTAAAATAATCTGATTAAGTTTTTTTTTTGGTAAATTATTCTTGGTCAACTACGTAGGTTTTGATTAATTCGTTCAAGCTACTAATTAACATATGTTTATTCCTTTGTTCCTACAAAATAATTTTCTTAACATACTCAGATAATAAAGATTTATTATTTACATTATTTCACATTTTTAATGACTGTGAACCAATGGTAACTACTAAATTTGATTATTGTTACGAATTACGATGTATTATTATTAAATATATTTTAAAAAATTATCTTTTAAAAAATGTGCAAGGAACACAGAGTTTGTTTTTATCAACTCGATTCTTTCATTAAAAAGGTGAAATAAAACAAAAAAATAAATAAAAAATCTACTCGATTCTTTCAATATGGTGGCAATGAATCTACATAAGAATAATCACGAAAAAGTTTCTTTAATATTTCACACAAAAAATCAGTTCTAGAATCACAGTTTTAGTAACAAAGAATGCATCGTTATATAATTAGATATCATATTATTCATAATCTATGTGAAAACTATAGAAAATAATTTTTCTCAAGAAAAAAAATAGTATATATTGGGTTCATATATTGTGTTTTTTTCTTGATTAACAATCTTCAATCATGAATCACGTCCCTACTTTGCCATACATTACCTTCTTGTATGTGACCCTCATTACACTAGATTCCTTTGTTTTTTCTCAATCCTAGCTGAGTACTACCTCATAATCTGATTCTCAAATTACAACCATGAATTAATAGATACTCCAATTTTAGATATTTTTAATAAGTTCTAAAGGATATTAATGTAGACAAAATAAGTATGACTAGGATACTACCCATCTTAATATGAACTTGTTATTAAGTGTTATGTAGCAGAGTTCTTGTATTTTAGCTAAATATGAACTTGTTACGTGATATTGTTTAATATTTAGGGAGAGATTTAGTTGTTAGAGATGAGTCTTACTCTTTTGTCTTGCCCTATATGACTCTATTAGATCAACCACAACTTCTAGCCAGCTTAGTTTGATGTGAAGCCAGATGTTTAAGATTTAAGAATTATTAGGAAACAGAAAAACATTATCGCGGCGTAGAGCCATCTTGGCAAAAGATCGACTCGGCAAAGAACCACATCAATAGACGAGCGAACTTGATCCTCATTGACCGATCTAATACCAGAGTGAGTTGTTCAATTGCTCAGTGTTGTTGAGCTGTATGTGAGCTGTTCAACTGCCCAATGCTCGATGACCATGCTCCTAGCAATGACATCTAAATCGTTAGTTCTGCAGACTATTAATCTAGGTCATTATTGACCGATTTGATACTAGAGGATCTTGCCCTTACCATTTCGGCTATAAAATGAGTTCCTCAGCATGCCGAGCTGAGAATCTGATCATCATTTTCTCTTTAGAACTAAAAATCATTTATATGATTTTGTCTTCCTAATTCGCATCTAAACCCATTTTTTATACACTCTTAAGCTACTTTGATAAATAAATATTGTACTAATTCTACAACAAACATTAGCCTATAAATCAGGATTTTTCGCCAATTACTGATAAAAATTTTAAGTTCCTAATATACTTAATTTTAACAAGAAACTTTATACTATAAAACGGATGGCCGTGAGTAAATATTTACTATTCCTATGGATAAATGTTAACAATATTATAATCGAATAAGAAAAAGAGAAATGATAAATATTCTAATTACAGTTACAAGTTGCAGAGCAGGTACATACAATGTAACTCATCATTGTCACAATCATATTGATATTATTATTTGATATTATTATTTTGATATCTACTTTAAATAACTGTAACTTTATACCGTGTGGGGGCAAATTTTAGAAAACAAACAACACAATCACTTTTCAATGTTTTTATTAAAGGAACCAACATAGGAAAATTAGTTTTTAAGATTTTTCTAGTTCCCTTCAACTTGTTGTCCTAAATTATATACATTTATTATATTATTTACTTGATATTTATTATTCCATATTGAGACTTTTTTTTTATATTGAGTGAAGCTTCTCATATTCAAAAGAGTGATGTTGACTGAATGGAAAACTACGGCCACAAATTATAAATCATGAAATTCAGATTTTTGTGTTCGACATTTGTAATAAGATTTGTGTTCGATGTATATGTAATAGGATTCTTGTTTTATAGTATATTTGATTAATGGCATAATAATATATATAATTGTTATGACTTAATTCAAAACTACAAGTGTTTTTAAATAATTTTTGAGGACCAAAATGAAAATGATAATTCGATAACAACAAAATATCAAAACAAAAAATTATGTTTTATTGAATTTTCTTTTCTATAAAAGACAAAATCTAATTAGATTTAAACTACTCAAGATACCAATCTAAAACAACTTCTAAAATCGATAATCTAACTCAAATAGTTAATCTTTAAGTTTTTAAAGTCTCGATTTACAAAGAAAATCCCTTTTATACTCAAAAGATTTGAAATCATTTCCTAACAAATCTCGAGAACTAATAAACTAGATCTTATCATGACCAAACAGACTTCTTGTTGATAAGTCTTAACTTCAATTTTAATTTTTTTTGATAAATTTCTTTTGAACTGATTAACTGTCTAATCCACACTTCTGCTCCACTTCTCATGTGTTTGTCATGTGATCTTTTTTTAATCAGCTGCTCGTGATTTCTACGTGAGTATTTTTTCTGTTACAAGCAGCTTCACGAAATACATATATATATATATATATATAATCAAAAAAACACATATAAATATATCTCTTATATAATAAAAGCATAGCATTAACTTAAATACCGTGTT
>OVBA01000045.1:0-124806 GCA_900406435.1 Lepidium aucheri | reverse complement strand
AATATTTCCTAGTAACAATACAATATAGTCCAAAACAGACAATATAACACGACATTTAAGTTAATGTTATGTTTTTATTATATAAGAGATTATAATCATATTATTGGTTCGGTCCGGTTCGAAATATAAACCAGATTAGACTTTAAATAATTTTAATTATTAATCGGTTTGATTATAAATAATTAATTACACTTCATACTGGATAGATGTGTGAGACAGAGGACTCAGTGGTAGCTTATGGCTTGTGTCCACAATAATCAAGTAACAAAAAAATAACCAAAATAATCAAGTAACCAAATAACTTAGTATATGGGTCCTATTTAGTTACTTTGGTTCAACTGAACCGAAAATCCAAATTACGAAAAATATTGGAATCGAACAAGTTTTTACCAGGAATCAAAACATAATCAAATATTTATTTTTTATAAGTTTAGTTTGTTTTCGGTTTCGGTTTTATGAATATACAACATGTAGCCAAGGTAGAAAGATATAACATTAAGCATAACTGAAAGCAATCCCAACTTAAACAACTACAACTTTAAAAAACTGCAATGTATTATTATCAACGTTCATGAATTTTTATTTACATTTTTATTGAGCTATATATTACGAATAGTTTTGCCCATCAAGCCATATCAATAAGTACGAGGCATCACTTAGCTTCACGAGAAGACAACACCGACATTGACTAATGATGTTGGGTTTAGTGTACGAAATGAAAGTAGGAAGCTGCACGAAGTTCACTGAACCTTGTTCTTTATTATTGTTACAGAATTATCTATCTAAATATATTACAATAACAAAGTATATATAAATCCAAGATCCGACCTTGTACGTCGAGCCTTTCTGTTTTGTTATTTTATAATAATGTGTTGAATGCATACATCATCACAATAAGACAAAATTTTGTTAGATTTTGTGAGCTGCAAAAGACAAGTTTTGTTATCTATATGGGAGACCATAAGAGAGACAACCTCTCATTTTCACATAATACTATTAGTTATAAGCAGGTGTTACATTTATATAATATTCCCATTATCCATGTGTGTTGAATAAAATTTGCTTCAATTTGTATCAAATTTACATTACATTTGTGGTGCAAAAGGCTACATTAAATTCAAAGGAAAACTAGTTTTTTTCAAGCCAGATATTCGTAAGTGGTCTTTAGTCCAAATGATTGGTGGTAAGTTCACTAAAGACAGACGCATGTGTACAATTAGCAATTGAGTTCCACCGCCTACGAAATTTATATAAAAATTGGTTAACGGGTCGGCAATTGTGACTCAATATTAATATTGCACTTGACAACAAAAATAGAAATATTCAAAATTAAAATTTTCCTTGGAACAATTTTAATAATCTAACTCAAACAAGTTGAGTTTGCATGTTTAAATTTGAAGACTTCAAATGATTTTTCTTTATAATCATGGTGATCCAGATTTTTACAACCTCACTAATCCTGAATCTATTAGTTCGTGTTGGATAATGTAATTTACTATATCTAAGTCCAATGCTAATTGGGTGAGAAAATGATACTTAAAGTTCTTAGAGAATGTCTACCTCGGAATATCTACGAATTTACACCTTAAAATCCCGGTTTTAATATCACTCATGATTTTTTTTTTTTTTCATGAAGACTACCATGGTTAAGAGCTTCAGATTTCATTGCAGTTGGTAGATTAACTCATTTCTTATATTCGTATTTAAAATGTAAGATTTATACCATAACAAATCAACCAATAAATTGGCGACCATCAAAGTAGAAGGAAACTCGAAAGTCGAGGAATAGATTAGATCGATAGAAATGTGAAGTTTATTACAATTGTTTTGTTTCCAAAATTTGCTTTTTCTTGGTTATTGGAGTGAAGATGAAGAACAACGTGTGTGTAGTATTACTGTGAACTGTTTGTCGGAAACGTAGGAACTCAGATTAGTAATTACTATGTGCAATTACAGCTATAAGTTATCATTATCACATGGATGGGTCTTTTTGAGATGTGTATTATTACTATACAATTTTAGTTAATTATTTGTTAATCACTCAGCCTCCAGTTTATCTCTTATACAAGGCTCGGTGTTTATTTATTAAATTATTAGTATGACTTAAACAAATTAAAATAACCTTTGGAGACTGTGAATGGCCAACAAATTATTACTATTTAATTTTTTTCATACCCATTTTTTTTATTAGCAGCATAAAACAACTGAGTTTAGGAGATTTCTCAGAAATTGCATGAGAGTAATTTGAAAATGCATGTGCATAAAATTTAAAACGTTCATGTGCTTAAAACATCCCTTTGCGTTAATTTAGGGTTTTATCTTCTAAAAATTAGATAGAATTAGTATTGTTTTGTGAACATATATGGCTCTTCTCATGTATCAAGAGGCCTAAAATGTGTTTTAAACTAATAAGTTATTATTGCAGATAAGAATCTAATCTTAGATCTCTAAACTCAAAGACTACAGTTATGTCTCTTTGTGAGTACTATCAAACACAATAATAAATATAAATATTCTATTTACTTGTATCACTCCAAAATGTATCATATAAATACCAACACGTTCCATAAACTGCAACAGATATAGTAGAACACAAAAATAAGAAGTAAAGAGAGATAACAATGGAGTGTTCAAACATGAAACAGTATGGTTCACACACAGAGCCAAGGATCTCATTTTCAAGTGGTTTTGCAGCGACAAAGCATGAAATGATCAATTACAAAGAGGCTCCTGTATCATCGGATGATTTTGAGTTCGGAGTTGAGAACTTCTCAATGAGTACAGCAGATGAAATCTTCTTCGATGGTATGATTTTGCCTCTTAAAGAAGAAGTTAACACGACGAAGAGATTGTCAACTTTGAGAGAAGAGCTAAGTGAAGAAGATGAAGAGTCACCGAGAAGTAAATCAAAAGGGTCAAGTGGTTGGTGGAGAGAGAGATTAGGGTTTGGATTCGTGAGGTCTAAGAAAGATCATAAGAAAGGTTCATTTTATCATCATTAAAAATAATTCTACAATTAATCAACTCAGTTTTTTTTTTTTTGGATTTCTCAACGTAGAGCTAAATTACTGTGTAATGTGTTTTTTTTTCATTATTTCACTTCTTCGCTGATGTAAAATTTGTTTGCGATTGAAGAGTTTCTTATTTTGTGTATTTCTTTAGGTGAAACTAATGAATACAAGTATCGAATTTATTTGAGTCGATGGTGGATATCCATTTCAAAATACTCCCTCTGTTTTTAATTTGATGATGTTTTACAAATTTCACACATAATAAGAAATTTTGTGAAATGACAATATACCCTTATTTATTACTTGATTATAAAAAAATTAAAGAAGTGAGAAGACAAAAGAAAAAAATTAAATAAGGGCAAAATAAGAAAATTTAAGTTAATTATGCATTGAAAATGCAAAACATCAACTATTTAAAAACAAAATTATTTCCTAAAACATCAAGTAATAAAAAACAGAGGGAGTATAATAACTAGTTTTTCTTATATTTTGTCAGTCTATCTAATTGCATACAAAATATAAATATAAAGTCTAATTTTACCTAAACCTATTTGATAACGATCTAAATCAAGATATAGTATTAAAAATCTATCTAATTGAACAAATTACATGTTTGTGTAAACCAAACAATTGATTATGTTTTTAACTCATTAATTAATCGAATCTTGACTAATCTCAAACTCGATTACAATTCAATTAGGATCCGTCCAATAGCCGAAACAATAATTGGGTTTAGATTCTGGAAGAGGTTAGTGGGGGGTTTAATGGAATTAGAGGTCACGAGTTGGGATTAGAGTAATAGTAATAATTATGAAGTCATTGCATTAGCCAACCAGTGATAACCACCTCCCCTCTCTTCTGACCTAATTATATATTTGACTCTCCATCTCTTTCCACTTTAACCCTATAACAACAACAAACAACAATACACCAACCAGTCCAATATATACTCGATTTACATAAGTTTCATTACATCACAAATTAATAACTCTCTTTAAATAACAATAATTGGAAAACAAACACTAATTAACTCATATATGTTCAAAAGGAGTAACTGAATTATGATAATTAGTGTCTAAATTAGAGAAGAAAACTTTACGCATATTTTCAAATAATAAATTCCAGATTTGACTTTAACTTATAATGATTAAGAAAGATACTATTCATTGTTCCACCTAAGCCTAAAGAAGCCAAAAAAATACCTAAAATAAAATGCGTTATATAGAAGAAAGAATGCAATTAGAAAAAGTGAGAAAGAGATCATAGTCTATGTTGTAAGGATGAATATAAGAAATTTACGGAAGTGGAAAAAAAGACTGAAAAATATAAAGATTATCATGTAATACAATAAGCTGATAATTAGAAAAATCTTCTAATCTAGATAATTGTCCATGCTCTGCACAAGACTTTTTCTGATGGAAAAATCAATATGCATCGTTAGTTATATTTATTTATTTAGAGTATTTATATCTGATATTTTTTTATTCGGTTTATTTATGGTTTGATTTTTATATGTAATTTTTTTATATTTAATATATTAAAAATCAATTTTTAATGATCAGTGTTGTATATAAATATAATTTTTGATCACTATTTATTTATATTTTGTATATAAATTTTTGGACTCCTATCATTTAAGTATTTAGATTCATTCGGTTGAAAATGTCGCCATGATAGCAGTTGTACGATAAGATTATGTTCTTTGTATCTAACCTATTGGAGGATATTGGAGAAAAAAACTCTACCAATTAGGTTACTTAACCAACACTTTTTCATATACATTTTGGTGAGTTTAACTGAAATTTTGACCAATTTTCTTTAAAGAAAAGTGCGATAAACATCAAAATTTAGTAAATCTTTTAAGATGATGGGTTATGAATAAAGTTAATACCATTTATAGGAAAGTATTTGGTGCTTCTAGAAAAAATGAAGATTAGGTATTTAAACACACATAATGCTTTAACATTCTTGGTCAAGTGTATGTGATAATTGCAAGTTTCATCTACTTCTGCGAGCACAATATCAAAAAATAATGGAATGAGAAAAAGCGGATGTGAAAGTGAATGAAAAACTGATTTAGGAGGTCAAGGAAATGAAGTCGAAACTGTTGACTATTTTATGAAACAATGGGAGTCTACTTTGAGACAATTGGAGGTCAAGGCACATATTGATAACATAATAAAAACTAGAAAATATTTTAGAAAATGCCACAACTAATTTTGTAATTAGTAAAAATGCCATCGAGTTTTTTAACCGAAAGATGTTACTTGTGATAATATAAAAATACATAAAACAAGGACATCCGATTTATACGTACGAAACATCTAAAACAAAAACTGTCCGCATTAAAATATGCACAAAACACCTAAAACAAAAACGTTTGCACAAAGACATACATAAAACACATAAAACATGGACCTTCCGTATATGCAAATATGGTTCCCAATACCTCATGTTTTTAGTTTGCTCCGATTTCTGTTTTTTCGTTTTTTATTTCGATTTTGAGACATATCAGAACTGATAATTGTGACATTTAAAGGTTAAAATGATAAATTCGCAAAATTCATTGTGCCATAATCCGAAAGATTGAGTTTCGATGGCATATTTACTAATTTTACAATGAAAGACTAGGTTACCTAAATACGATTAAACTTGAAATTGCTTTTGTTTCTTACAATTAAGCATTGATTCAATGTAAACCTTTTAAGCATTGATTCTATTTAACTTGCTTTTTTAAAAAATTGATCAGTATGTCTGACAAAATCGAAATTGATTTTGGTTTTGTTTGAAGTAAAACCGAGGTAAACCGGAACTGAACAAAACATATTATAAAAATCTTGGAGATCAGACGACTTAACCCAACAAAACGTGTCAAAGATCCAAACTTTAATAAGTGTGACCCGAAACACTGTATAATTGATGGCTTCCTCGTCGTGAAGGAAATTAGAAAGCGAGAGAGATCGGAGATGGCGACGAAAACTATTTGGATCATACTGGTGTGTATATTTGTAGTTTCACAGGCGGATCAGGGTTTCGATGTTCGTAATCACCTATCCACCGTCACCAGGTTCTTTCTTCTTACATTTTCAAGTCGCTTGCGTGTTCTCTCGCTTGCTTGACATTTTTGAGTCCATTGTGTTAGCGAAAGTGAATATTGCGGGAATCTGTGTAATCTTAGTAGTGAGTTCTATCTTTTTGTTTTCTGGGTGTTCAGATACTCTGTCTCGAAACATGTTACCGAAAAGTTGATCGAAGGTTCGAATGTTCCCAGTGAATGTACACCTATCCACCTTAACCTTGTGGTAAGCATTTTTGTGTGAGGAAAATAAGATGAAATTTCCAAATTTTGGAAGAATGAAGACTGAAATGTTGGTCTTTTAACTTGTTAGGCTAGGCATGGAACTCGATCTCCAACCAAGAAAAGGTTGCGTGAATTGGAGAATCTGGCTGGTCGGTTGAAGGAATTGGTAAGAGATGCAGAAGCTAGGAATTTGCCTTCAGACAAGATTCCTGGATGGTTAGGAAAATGGATATCTCCTTGGAAAGGTAAAGTGAAAGGTGGGGAGCTGATCAAGCAAGGGGAGGATGAGTTGTACCAATTGGGAATTCGGGTTAGGGAACGATTTCCTAATTTGTTTGAAGAGGATTATCACCCTGATATCTATACAATAAGAGCTACGCAGGTTAGTGATTGCTTTTGGATGTTCAGTTTGCTGTTTTACTTTTCCAAAGAATGTTTGATAACACCAGAACTGGTTTGAAGTATTAATCACGAACTCTCCTGCATTGTGTAATCTCTTGGCAGATTCCTCGGGCATCTGCAAGTGCTGTGGCTTTTGGAATGGGGTTGTTCAGTGAGAAAGGAAATCTGGGACCAGGTCGTAATCGAGCATTCGCTGTCACTAGTGAGAACCGTGCAAGTGATACAAAGCTGAGATTTTTTGAATGTTGTCAAAACTACAAGGTATAGTTGTGGTTGAATTGACCTTAAATTACTTTGATTGTATATTTGTATAGCCCGTCCTCAATATAATGATCACTCAGTTTATTTGATTTTGAATTTACTTTTCTTTACATGATCTATGCTTGCAGAGCTATAGAAAAGCTAAAGAGCCTGCTGTGGATAAGCTCAAAGAGCCTGTTTTAAATAAGATTACAGCTTCTGTTGCAAAGAGATCTGGTTTAAATTTTACAAAACAAGACGTTTCTTCTCTTTGGTTTCTGTGCAAGCAGGTGATTCCTTCTTGCATCTCGTTTTAAGCTTTTTTAAGGTTTATGCACTCCATTCCTGGTGGCTATAACACTTACCTGCCATCATGAATAAGTTATAGTACTATAGTTCTGAAATTTTCAGGAAGCATCGTTGCTTAATGTAACTAATCAAAGTTGTGAACTTTTCACGCCATCAGAGGTATAAGTTGCCAACTCCATCTTTGTGTCTTTGGATATATACATATATATCTTTTTAGCTATACATATAAACATATATAAGCTTTATGCTATAAAGCTCGTTCTTTGAACACAATCATCTTTAGGTCGCTTTGCTGGAATGGACAGATGACTTGGAAGTGTTTATCCTCAAAGGTTATGGTAATTCCTTGAACTATAAAATGGGAGTTCCATTGCTAGAAGATGTTTTGCACTCAATGGAAGAAGCTATCAGGGCCCGAGAAGGTAATTTAGAACTTGAAATCATGAAGAACGAATGATTTATTTGTCATCTTAGTCGCCAGATCTAATCACCTTTTATATTTAATTACCATGCAGAAAAGCTCCCACCTGGAAGTTACGAAAAAGCAAGGCTTAGGTTTGCGCACGCCGAGACAATTGTTCCCTTTTCTTGTCTTCTTGGGCTTTTCCTTGATGGATCTGGTAGTTTATCAATTTTCACCTCTCATACTGCTGTGCTTGCGTCTTTTGTGAAACATATGATTCCACTCAGTGTTTGTTCTTAAAGGAGCTTTGAAAATTTTGGCAGAGTTTGAGAAAATACAGAAGGAGCAATCATTGGAGCTTCCTCCACAGCCTCCTAAAAGCAGGGATTTTAGAGGCAGCACCATGGCTCCTTTTGGTGGGAACAACATTCTTGTCCTCTATAGTTGTCCTGCAGATGTCTCTCCCAAATACTTTGTTCAGGTTCTGCACAACGAGCTTCCTATTGCTGTTCCAGTAAGTTCCATCTATTTAATAAGCTCAAACTCAGTTTCAGCTCTATTGTGGCCATATAACTTCCATTGATTTTGAGAATGAATTGACTCACTTTTCCAGCTTTCTCCTCTCCTGTGTCCTAATATCACCATTCAAATTTCAGGGTTGTAACGGAAAAAATTTCTGTTCTCTTGAAGATTTCAAGGTATTTCGCATCTATCCGGCTGAGTTTCCTACAAATATATACATATTCCTGGTAAAACCTACATAAGCATGAGTCTCTTTTGTCCTTTTTTTACAGGAAAAAGTGGTAAGCCCTCATTTAAAGCATGCTTTTGACAACCTCTGCAATGCTAATCTAGATGACCAGAAAGCATCAAGTAAGTTATCTATACTGTCGAGTTGGCTGTTTAGGTCGAGCCAGAATTCCGAGCTTTAGTTACTCTAACTTGTTCTTACATTTTGGCTAAGTACGGTTTGGACTTAAATTCACATAGAGCAATGTTGTCTGTTTTTTGTACCATTGCCACAGTTGTTCGTTAGTTGGTTCAATACTCTAATCTGAAATGTTTTGATTTTGATCTGCGAATCTATTTCCATACTTTCTTGGTAGAAACTAAACTCTGTAAATTAGAGACCTGGTACTACATCGAATAGTTTCTGATTATGTTTGCTCCTGTTCTGACTTTTGAGCACCATCTTGCTCTCATGTCCTTCTGCTTCTGATTCTAATGGTACTAAACAAGTGAAGAATTAAGAAAATTTAAAGCGTTGACTAAAAAGTCAATATATAAGACAAAAATATTAAATCAATTGAAGGACAAAAGCACAAGTCAAACAGATGTAAGAGTGCATGTGTTATCGAATTAAACTCGTATTATTAAAGTACAAATGAATTTGATTTGAGGATTTTGGCCACTGTGTGAAGCACTGTGCGCATAAGCAGAAAACGACATCGTTTAAAGCTCGACATGTTCGTCTCGGTGTTTACGCTTTATTTTCTCCTCTGCAAATTTGTTTCTTTACACCAACATTTAAATTACAATGGCGCATTTTTAATGCTAATAATATCGAGATTCGTAAATTTGAAGCAACCCATATTCAAGCAAGCGGTCTTGGGCTTCTATATCATTGCGTTTTTCTATAAACGAATCTCTTTAAAGTTTTTATTTTTTGGCCATAAAACTGTTCTTTTTGTTTATCAGTGATCTGAAAAATTCAATGCCTTTCTGTTCTGTTCCTTATTGATCTCTCATCTCTCTCTCTTTCTCTCTCTCAAGACAGCCATGGCCGAAGACCCTTTTTTCCTCCACAAGGTACTTATCATTGTGTGTGGCTTTACATATTATGCTCGTCTAGTTTTCATCTGCTCGTGAGTGGTCTGATCTGATTTGGAGTAATCTTAGCTGATTTGTTCTGTAGTTTCAACCTATTCTACAAAGCTTGTTTCTTTCGGCATTAAAAAAATGGAAAAGATTCTGGGATTTTGATTTTTATACAGACAAATCTATGGTACTTGTTTGACTGAAACAAACAAACAAGCTTATTGACACGAGGACATTAACGTTTTTTATTTGGCAGGATAGTTCTGTATTGAAGCTTCCTAAAAAGTCCTCACTTGTATTAAGAATGGTCGTTCTCTTCTTTGTAATGGTCTGTGCTGTATACATATGCTCGATTTGCTTGAAGCAAATAGGAGTTAGCCCAAACTATGGTTTCTTAAATGTTGAAGTGTTTGAGAGGCCTTGTCCTGAGCCTAACATCGAGCCATGGGACATTCCATTCGTCCATTACCCTAAACCAAACACATATAACAGGTAAAGAGAGATCAAAAGTTTGAGCCTTTACAATTCATTGCTTGTATTGACTAGTGCTTTGTGGGTTTTGAATGATTTAGGGATGAATGTTCTTGCCATCCGGTTAGATACTTTGCGATTCTCTCAATGCAGAGGTCTGGTAGTGGCTGGTTTGAGACTTTACTTAACAATCATACTAACATAAGCTCGAATGGAGAGATCTTTTCTGTAAAAGATAGGAGGGCCAATGTTTCGACCATTTTCGAGACACTTGACAAAGTTTATAATCTAGATTGGTTGAGTAGTGCCTCTAAGAATGAATGCACTGCTGCTGTCGGCTTCAAGTGGATGCTTAATCAGGTAAAGTCACTGATGTTCCCGGACATTATGTCTGACATTTCTTTGGTCTGACTTGTGTGTATTCGACTCTGCTCTGTTTCCATTTGAGTTCTTGCTCAATAAGATTGCTAGATTCCATACATCTCCATAGGTCGCTCTTGCTTATTGATTAACTACTTCTGAGTTCTGAGTTAAAAGTGATACACTCTGGTCCAGGCTTTTAGATTGGAGCTGCAATACTTTTGTTAAATTGTGAAAAGAGACGTGTTTGCTTTAGGGAACTGCAACATAGTTGTAGAGATGGGTCTTAAAGAAAGGATAAGACTGTGGAAGAGTGTCCTGATAATGCTGATGTTGAAGAAAGTGGCTTAATGTAAACGTGAATTATGGAAGATCCATTCTACTGAAAGAAACCTTCCAATTACTGAAAAACTTATGATGGATTTTTCATTGCATAAACATTGCAGGGTCTGCTGAAACATCATGAAGAAATAGGAGAGTACTTTAAAACCCGAGGCGTCTCTGCAGTTTTCCTCTTCAGAAGAAACCTATTGCGGCGCATGATATCAGTACTCGCAAACTCTTATGACAGAAATGCTAAGCTATTAAACGGGACTCACAAGTCTCACACTCATTCACCCAAAGAGGCTAAGATATTGGCAGGTTACAAGCCAATGATCAACACAACAGTTTTGTTATCCGAGCTAAAGCAGATTCAAGAAATGACTTTGAAAGCATTGGCTTACTTCAATACCACTCGACATATCATTGTATACTACGAAGATGTCGTTGAAAACCATGAGGTGATTATGATTTTATTTCTTCTTGAACTTGAGACATTAATTGTTTTGTTCCTATGTCTTGAGATGATGTGCTTTTGAATGCAGATACTAGATGCTGTACAAGATTTTCTCAAGGTCCCAAAACGTAAGTTAAAGAGTCGGCAAGTGAAGATTCATGGAGGTTCATTGTCACAACATGTACAGAATTGGGAAGAGGTCCAGTCCACACTTAAAGGAACCATTTTCGAAAGTTTCTTACACCAAGAACTTTGACTTTTGTACATATCAGACCAAAACATTGTAGGAAATTTTTGTTTTTGGTCAATCCAGTGACTAATTTAGATGAAACCGAAATTAAACCGGAGTTATTACAGGGATATGATATTTTTCCAACCACAATAACTCCAAACCGGTTAAAACCGGAGTTTACTTGTTATACCAACTCAGATATTTCGTCGAGATTGATTGATTTAAACCGGAAGGCTAGTTCGAGATTGATTGATTTAAACCGAAATAAACCACTCAAGCGAGGAGAGTTCTAACATACAATTACTCTACAGAAGTAAAGATTGCTGATAAAGCGAAATTAGGATTTTGGGAATGGCAACGTTTTGCTAAAAATCCTGAAAATGGTTTCATGGTAGCTGCAATTGCGAAAGCAAAGCGAAAGACACTGTGTGAGACCTTGAAATGGAGGAGAAACGACGCGACGCTGGAACCCTAGGTTCTGCCAGTACCTCTGGAGATTATCCGGCATCTGAGCCGATGCCGGCAACACGGCGTCGCGGCGGAGGTTTCAAAAGGAAAGCGAATGCTCTTGGGGGTTCTAATTCCTCTTCTACGCCGTCGAAGAGGATGCTGACGCGTGAGAAGGCTATGCTTGCGTCTTTTTCTCCGGTACATAATGGGCCTTTAACTAGAGCTCGTCAGGCTCCGAGTAACATGCCCTCTGCGGCCGCTGGGGTTACGTCGGAGCTGTTGAATGTCGCTGTGGGTACGGATGGAGAGAAGCCGAAGGAGAAGGAAGAGCGTGATAAGGCGATCCGTGAGTGGGAGGCCTTGGAGGCTAAGATCGACGCTGATTTTGAAGCAATTAGATCTCGCGAGAGCAATGTTCATGTGGTTCCTAATCATTGCGGTTCGTTCTTTTACTTCCTCCTCTCTTTGGTTGAGAGTAAAGAAGATAATTTCGATTTATAGTACATTTGTCACTGTTTGCTTTCTTTGCAAATTTTGAGACGTTATATGAAGATTTTCCAAAGTAGGCATAGCAAGGAATCTGGGGTAGACTATGGTTTAAGTATCATGAGGAGTGATATCGTTAGATTTTAAAGCTAGGTGTTGTTAGGAGTTCCTCTCGCTGTGAATGACTAAAATTCTGGAGATTCTTCGGCTACTTCGAGCTATCTAAGGTTTTATGTATCACTTTACCTGGAACCGTGGAGGGATATTTTTAGATTTTGGAGTTGGGTTTGGTTCTGGAAAAATCCTCGTTGTTAATGATCCATCTGCATGTAGTTATACGGTATCACCTTGTGATAGCGAAGCAAGTTTCTTTCTTTATGGCTAATTTGAATGTGCATGCTCATTTAATATCTAGTAGGATCTCATTCGAAGAACCCCAGGGTATGAACTGATGCTCCTAGTCTCTATCTTGTGGTAATATTGAGCTAGAAAGTAATATGATATCAAAAGTTTATGTTTTGTGCTGTTGGTATTGTTTGTAATTTGGGTTTCTGTACATCAAACTCTTTGAAGGTTGGTTTTCATGGGATACAATTCACTCGCTTGAGGAGCGCTCATTGCCCTCTTTCTTTAATGGCAAGGTGGAGAGCCGCACGTCTGAGGTATATAGGGAAATACGAAATTGGATCATGAAGAAATTTCATTCCAATCCGAGCACACAAATAGAACTTAAAGACTTAACAGAACTTGATGTTGGAGACTCAGAAGCAAAGCAAGAGGTGTTGGAGTTCCTGGATTACTGGGGCTTAATCAATTTTCACCCATTCCCACCAACAGATACTGGTTCTACTGCTTCTGATCCTGATGACTTAAGGGATAAGAAGTCACTGCTTAACAGTTTATATCGATTTCAAGCAGATGAGGCTTGCCCTCCTCTTTTTCACAAGCCTCGTCTCACAGCGCAAGCTACACCATCAGGGTTGTTTCCAGATCCGATGGCTGCTGATGAGTTGCTGAAGCAAGAGGGTCCAGCGGTCGAATATCACTGCAACTCATGCTCAGCTGATTGCTCACGGAAGCGCTACCACTGCCCAAAACAGGTGTCTATACTTATATTTGATTCCATCCATGTAATTAGATCCTTTTCTTTCAATATTTTATCCTTAGGCTTCTATTAATATCTGAGATAGAAAAGACTACATAGTTTTATTCTAACCCCTAAATGTGCCATATCACTGTTTTGCCGTTATTTAATCTTTCTGCTATGGAAGAAATGTACTTGCTAATATTGAGATTTTAACAGGCAGATTTTGACTTATGTACGGAATGCTTCAACAGTGGCAAGTTCAGCTCAGATATGTCATCTTCCGATTTTATACTAATGGAGCCTGCAGAGGCCCCTGGCGTTGGTACTGGGAAGTGGACTGATCAAGAAACTCTTCTTCTTCTTGAAGCTCTAGAAATCTTCAAGGAAAATTGGAATGAGATTGCAGAGCATGTTGCTACAAAAACGAAAGCTCAGTGTATGCTTCACTTTCTTCAAATGCCAATCGAAGATTCCTTTCTTGATCAAATTGACAACAAAGATTCAAGTACAAAAGACACGACAAATTTAACTGTTTCTAAAGCTGATCAATCTGTCCTAAAAGATGCACCTGAAGAGGCAGAGAATAAGAATCCTGTTGATGAAGTTGCAACTTTGAAGGAAATTCCAGAACCAGAAGTGAACAATGAAGAAAAAGTGTCTCAGGAATCGTCCAAGCCTGGAGATGCGAGTGAAAAAACTAATGAAGTGGAAGCAGCCCAGGAAACGCCCAAACCAGAAACTGTCATTGATGAAAGATGTAAAGATGAGGCTGATGAAAACATTGCTCTGAAGGCCCTTTCTGAAGCTTTTGAAAACCTTGGTTATCCCTTCACACCTGAAGCCTCTTATTCCTTTGCTGATTTAGGAAACCCTGTCATGGGGCTGGTAAGTTTTTTATGTAACATAGAGAAAATTTTCAGTAATGGGGACTGAGCTGAGATTCTCCTTAATGTGCAAACCCACCCTCTTCCCTTTTTCCCATAGGCAGCTTTTCTGGTGAGATTGGCAGGATCTGACGTTGCTACTGCTTCAGCCCGGGCTTCCATAAAGTCTCTTCACAGCAATTCTGGACTGTTACTTGCTACAAGACATTGTTATATTCTGGAAGATCCACCAGACGACAAGAAGGATTCAACTGAATCAAAAAGGTTTCATATTTATCCGATAAAGTTTCTCAACATTCTTGTTTGTGTTCTGCTCTCAATCTTTTGAAAGTTTAGGTGTTTCTTAAAACTGAAACTAGCAAGACGTTTGCAGTGCGGATGCAGAGGGGAACAGTGATAAAGTCCCTAAAGGTGAGCAGCCTGAAGAAGAAAGCCAGAAAGCAGAAGAGGTCTCCTTGAAATCAGATGATACGGAAATAGCAGATACTGGAATAGGTAAAACAAATCATGTAGTCTCTGAAGAAACGCAACCTGGTTCTCAAACTGATAATTCTGCGATAAAACCAGATGCCCTACCAGAAAAAGGATCTAGAGAGTTAGTTGCAAGTGATAATTCAGAGAAACCAGCGAATATAATAAGTCCATCGCAGGACTTATGTTCTGGGAAGGAGCTTCAAGAACCTTTGAAAGATGATGAAAATAAAGACGCCTCTCAAGCAACTGTCTCCCAGTCAGCTGCAGATGCTTCTCAGCCAGAGGCATCAAAAGATTCGGAGATGAAGGATGCATTACAGTCGGAGAAGGATCTCCAAAATGGGGTCAAAACAGGAGAGGAGGTTCAACAGGCGAAGGAGGAGGGTTCAAAGGATGTTCTTACTGCTCCAGACACGTCTGTTGCACAGCAGCCCAACGAAACTGCTTCTGCACAAGAAAATGGAACAGCAGGTTCTGTCTCGCTTTTAATCCTTCAGACACATTACTGGACCTGCATTGCATGATTTTCTTATATCTTATTTATTTGTTATCTAAATGTCGCTTTGCAGATGGAAATCCAAATAACGAAGCAAAAAAAGGGAAGGATGATTGTGAAGGGAAAAAAGACAAACATAACATCGAGAAGCTTAAGCGCGCTGCTATCTCTACTATCTCAGCTGCAGCAGTAAAGGCAAAGAACCTTGCAAAGCAAGAAGAAGATCTGATCCGACAACTTTCTGGATCATTGATAGAAAAGCAGGTAAGATATTGTTTGAGTGTATGCAGCTTAGATTCGGTTTTGGTGCTGTGCTGTAACATAATAGTGATATTGCCTTATCTATGTCTAAGCAGTTACATAAACTTGATGCGAAGCTATCTTTCTTCAATGAATTTGAAAGCGTGACAATGAGAGTAAGAGAGCAATTAGAAAGGTCAAGGCAACGGCTATACCATGAAAGGGCTCAGATCATTGCAGCTCGACTTGGTGTCCAACCATCAATGTCAATGTCGTCAAAAGCATCGTTACCAACAAACAGAATCGCTGCAAATTTTGCTAATGTAGCTCCAAGGCCTCCCATGGGCATGGCCTTTCCACGCCCACCAATGCCAAGGCCTCCAGGTTTCTCTATACCTGGTTCTTTTGTAGCTGCTACAACAATGACCGGAAGCACAGATCCAGCTTCGGGTTCAAACAATGTTTCTTCGGCTTAGTGGTCCCACATCATAGTTTTCAGATTGGACTTATGTAGGAGACGGCTATATGGGAGATTTAGTTAGGGGTTTTAGATCCATCAATTAATGTTTAATGTAATTTTCAAATGCAACTATTGAAGATCTGTGAATGTGTTTTATGGTTCTTTGAACTTTAATGAATTGTAACGTTGAACAACGATATATGAATTCTCCAAAGGTGGTAATGTCTTATGGATTATGATTATACACAAATGCCTAAACGAAATATGGATCTCTCTCTCTTTCTCTATCCATAGAATCTGTCAATTCCATACCGGTTTGATTATTTTCTAAACCGAATTGGTCCGAATGTTCAAACTTCAAACGCATGCACATACAAAAGTTGTCCGCCAAATTTAGATGATGGGACAGAAGAGACACGCTTTGTCCTAATTTTAGATAAAAGTTTTCATTTTGACAGAAGAAATCTCCTCTTTCTTAGGAGAAACCTATTTCTCCGAACCCATCAGAAACACCATTGCAGATCTCACTTTTTTTCTTTCTCTCTTTCATTCTTGTGTCAATCTTATTCAAAAGTTATTGATCTCTCCGGCATAATTAGGTTATGATTTTGACTATGTTTTTTTGATGGGTATTGGTTTTGCTTGGGGAACAAGGCTGTTGCGTCGACTATCACCGGGGAGTTGGTTTCTCCACCGTTGAGAAACCCTTCACCGACAAAAAGACATAATAATGGCTGACTCGCCGGCGGATTCACCTCCTACCCCTGAAACCTCTAAAGGGTCATCGCCGTCAAATGGAACATCGCCGTCAGATGGATCATCACCGTCAGATGGATCATCTACTACGCCATCAAATGGAACATCGCCATCAGATAAGTCATCACCGCCGACACCACCCTCTTCACCGCCACCATCACCAAATTCTGCTCCTCCGCCAGATAACAAAAATAGCTCAGCTTCCTCTCAACCGCCACCTGCACCTCCAAAAGAAGAAGCCTCACCTCCTCCTCCAGCAGCATCAACATCACCACCAGCTGTTACTAATCCGCCACCGAATACTCCAGAGACTCCTCTTCCTCCACCTGCACCTCAAGGCTCTTCTCAGGTAACGCCACCGGCACCGCCTCAAACACCATTGAACCAAGCACCACCTTCACAAATACCATCTCCTCCTTCTCCTCCTGGTGCCAATGTTAACAGAACAACTGGAGCTGGGAACCCCATAGACGGTTCCATACCATCTCCACCAACTTCTGGGAACAGAACTCCCGGTGAAAGTGGCTCTCTTTCACCGCCTCGGTCAACAAGCCCTCCTCGGAGTAGTGGAGATTCAGACTCATCATCACCATCAGGGAATAACAATCCACAAGCCAACATTGGATTGATTATTGGAGTTCTTGCAGGAGCAGGGCTGTTGCTTTTACTTCTAGTGTGTATTTGCATATGTTGCAAGAAGAAGAAGAAGAAAAAGTCCCCTCCAATGAACCACATGCATTATTACAATAACAATCCCTTTGGAACACCTGCAGGTAAATTACAAATAGATAAGCGTTTGTAGACTAATGGTGTGTATCAGTAGGTTTATTCAACACTATCAATAGAGTGGAAGTTAGAATGTCTTGCTGAACCCATTAGAATGAACAAGGATTAAGCTTTATAAGTTAAAGGAAATGTTGCTTTGTGTAGGTAATGGTGGTTATTACAACAATGGAAAACCTCAAGATCATGTGGTAAATATGGCTGCTCAAGGTGGTGGAAAAAGTGACAGTGGTGGTCGAAATCCTACTCCATCGCCACCAGCTGTGACTCTTGGCCACAACCAAAGCACTTTTACCTACGATGAACTGTCTATGGCAACAGAAGGTTTCTCAGATTCTAATTTACTAGGACAAGGAGGATTTGGTTATGTTCATAAAGGGGTTCTGCCTAATGGCAAAGAAGTAGCAGTGAAGAGTCTTAAAGTTGGAAGCGGACAAGGAGAACGCGAGTTTCAAGCAGAGGTCGAGATCATTAGCCGTGTTCATCATCGTCATCTCGTCTCTCTGGTTGGATATTGCATTTCTGGTGGTCAAAGGCTTTTGGTTTATGAGTTTCTACCTAATAACACACTCGAGTTCCATCTTCATGGTATGTTATGTTCATCTAACAAAACTATTCCTTGGATTTCACACATTCAAGTATGGTTTTATAACATGATTGACATTTCAGGAAAGGGTCGTCCGGTTATGGACTGGCCTACACGAGTGAAGATTGCATTGGGATCAGCTAGAGGCCTTGCATATTTGCACGAAGACTGTAAATAAAACCTTCCTCTCACACTGATATATATAGTCTCTATCTTGTTCTCAGTAAGAACTTAATTATTGTATCTGGTTACATCAATTGTAGGTCATCCTCGCATCATCCACAGAGATATTAAAGCTGCAAACATTCTTCTTGATTTCAGTTTTGAAACCCAGGTACATTGTTACTCTCACTTGTTTTCTTTTTTCTTTTCCGAATTGTGTCAATGTGTGTATTAAGACGACTATACTCTATGTCTTTTGTGTGTGTGTGTGTGTATTGCTCATTGTTCAGGTGGCAGATTTTGGATTAGCAAAGCTGTCGCAGGGCAACGACACTCATGTCTCCACTCGTGTCATGGGAACTTTCGGGTAAGCAGCTTTGTATACAGTCTTAAGACATTCAATAATTATTTTCTCTGTTTCATTTGTCTTAACAATTTCTTCAATTCAGATACTTAGCTCCAGAGTATGCATCAAGTGGAAAGTTATCAGACAAATCTGATGTTTTCTCATTTGGAGTAATGCTTCTTGAGCTGATAACTGGACGACGTCCAGTGGATCCAACTGGAGAAATGGAAGACAGTTTGGTTGATTGGGTAAGTTAGTCCCTCTCTTTGGTTGAATTCTTCAATCTTCAAACGTTTGTCATAACCAAAACAAATGTTACCATTTCCTTTTGCAGGCAAGACCTCTGTGTTTGAAAGCAGCTCAAGATGGAGATTACAGTCAGTTAGCAGATTCACGTCTAGAGCTAAACTATGATCAACAAGAGATGGCTCGAATGGCTTCTTGTGCAGCTGCAGCAATCAGACACTCAGCAAGAAGACGACCTAAGATGAGCCAGGTTCGAAAAACCAAAACACTTCTTAACTCTTTTGTAGTTAAATCACAGTCTTAATACTAACTAGAACATGTATATAAATGAAAGATTGTACGAGCACTAGAAGGAGATGTATCAATGGAGGATCTAAGTGATGGAACAAGACCAGGACAAAACACGTATTTGAGCCCTGGAGGTGTGAGCTCAGAGTATGATGCAAGCTCGTACAGTGCAGACATGAAAAAATTCAGGAAATTGGCGTTAGAGAGTAAAGAGTATCAAAGTAGTGAATATGCTGGAACAAGTGACTATGGCTTAAATCCTTCTGCTTCAAGTAGTGAAGAAATGAAACGCAATCCTCAGTTTTGAAAACTGAAATATTCACTGCTCATTTATTCACTTTGCATTATGTTAAAAGGCATTTTATTCATTGTTTGTTCATTCTGCATCAAAGAATTGCAGTATGAAATCACAAGTTATAATGTTTACTTAGGTGTGAGAGTTTTGACCAGAGAAACTAGTGTGTTTTATTGAATTGTATTAGTACAAAGTCTTGATTTATACGAAGTTATTTATAACTAATGGTACGCCAAATCAATAATTTTATTTTATGTTTATGGATGTTGTATTAAATCCCAAAGTGTTTTTTTTTCATCGTTGAATTGAAGGAAATAACCTTATTGTTAATAACCTCTCATTAACATCTCATTAACATCTTCCACAAAACAATAGAGCCCCATGTTTTTTTATCTGATAAAATGTAAATAAAGATGAAAGTTATTTGAGGATACATTTCCCAAAAATTATATTTTTGGATTCAGACAAAAAAGAAGAGAAAAATATACAACATGAAAACTAAAGTTTGATACCTCGAGCGAATGGGATTAAAGTGATAATCCGAAGTGATAATCCATTCTGTCGTGGTGTCTTTTATTGGACGGATGTGGCTATCGTTTAAGACATTTTATATGTTATGTATAGAGAGGTGGCTTGTATGGATATGACGCCATCCCATCTTTTTAGCATTTTTTCATAAGACGATCTCATCAATTACATACATTTTATATCTAGGAGTTTCATGTATTCTTAAAATAACATTATAATCCGACTACATTATGAATATTTATCTTCAAAAAATGATAATTATTGATTTCAAAAGATAAACCATGACTAGCATAATTTAATTAATATGTTGTCACATTTTTTTGTAAAACACACTACTATTTTCTTGATTATATTTTTATATTAAGTTATAATATGAAACAAAATATAAAGTGTGAGAAAAATAAATTGTGTGGTTTCTCTTTGCTATTCACTATGGTTTAAGAAAAGGTATCACAAAAGTTTGAAAATTAATAAGTTCATATCAAATTTAAGATGATGTTATTGAATAGTGCAGTTTTGGCCAAAAAGATGATTGGATTTCAAATTTGAAATAACATATGGCGTTCTTGGCTTGTGAATTTCATTGAATTCACTAAAGTTAAAGTGTTATTGGATTAAGATACAATAACATTATGTGATATCAAAAATGATTAAGAATGTAATAAACATATTGAATCATTAACAGGTTGATATTGCTTCAAATTTCACAATAACTTTAAAATCAACAATTCATATTAAATTTAAGTATTGAATAATACTCAAATTGTTTTTTCCTTCTCCATTCTATTGCATAACAATAGAAATATCAACTATTTTTAGTAACATAATAGTTTTCTTATATTTAGGAAAAAAACACAGAAGTTTTCTAATTGTGTGTATCATAGAGTTCATTAAAATCTAAGGTTATTGAATTATATATGTGAATCATCTATTTTGAAGTACAATAAAATGAGATGTTATTCAAAAAGGATGATGAATATATTAGATTTTAAATTCAACAAATTTTAATGGATTATGTGACAACAAACAAAAACCACACACTTTATGACCAACAAATATATTTCTGATCATTTTTATAAGAATCAATGTAACTATAAATATTGTAAAAGTTTTGAGAAAATGAAAAGAATGGGAAATAAATAGTCTGATACACAAGTAATTAACCTTGATATACATTGACGATTATGATGATGATCCAACTCTTTCAATTATAATTGTTGGATTAAACATATTGATGGTCTTTGCCGTGATCTTATTCTTGTGACTAATTTCACTTTTTGCAATAATTCATAAACTTAGAAGATAATATAGCAAGCTTGATTATTATCAAATACTATATAGTTACTTAAGTTACTCACTTTTTTTTTTTGATAAAGATTTAAGTTACTCACTTACAATCAATAAAATAGTTGAATTTCAAAAGATCTTCATTTTTTTCGTTAGGGTTACCATTCAAACCAGCAAACTCGTTTTTTTTGGGCATCTGTATTTAGCTTATCACATTGTTCTTGATCTTTACATGTTTTTGAGCTAGAACCAGTGCAAGAGCCAGATTTGATCATTTAAACAATAAATAAACATTACACTTCAGGCTCTCAATTATTTTAGAAAAATACATAATCTCAATTATAACATATAAAACTTATTCTTTTAGCATGTAGTGAACACTGTTTATTCACTTAACATAAACTAAGGAAGAGGAAGCAATTCAGATTACCAACAGTAATCACAATGTCACATGTTCCTTTGTGATACTTAAGTCTCAAATCTTTACTATTTAAATGTTTATTAATAAGATTGAAAGCAATAGTGACAAAAAAAAAAGATTGAAAGCAAATTCTAAGAAACATTTATCATTGATATATCACTAATCTTATACATATCAGAAAATTTCCTTAGAAGTTTTTTTCATATGTGACCTACTTCAGCAAACGAAGAAATGAGAAATGCTAAATGCTAAAATGACAACTATAACGGACCACATGTTCAGCGAAAAAAATATTTATACATTTTTAATATTTCACAGAACTTTGTAATGTACAAAAGATGAAAAAGTCACACCAATTAACAAAAAAAAAAAATGAAAAAAAATCAATGAATGTTATTTTCTTCTGCTATTTTCATTTTTCACCTTCTCATAAAAATATATTTTTTCTTTAATTTCTTTTTTGTTACGGTAAATATAAAATCAATGAATGTAAAAAAAAAAAAATCGAGCTATTGGGCCGCTTATAGAATTGGTAACATCTCGTCTCTCTCGATCGACCTCACCCGAAATTCTGACTCTCAGACAAATAGAAGAACATTAGAGATCTTTCCTTCGCTCGCATTTTCACACTTCTATTTGATTGCTTAACGTAAAAGAAGCGAGATCTGAGTGACGACGCTAAAGGAAGTTTTCGAGATCAGCAATGGCGCAGCCTCTCGTGATTAAGAAAGACGATGATCACGACGATGAATGTATGATCTCCTCGCTTGATATTTTTTTGTAATTTTGAATTCCATGTTCGTACATCTGGTTTCTGTAAGGTGTAGATCAGATGTTAAGCTTATAGATCTGTGCGATTTTACATATCATTTGACAGTCGTGTGATGTAATTTCGTTGTGTAGATCTGTAAATTTCAATTTCGGTTGAGTTCTTGCGTTATTTGCATACACTGTTATTGAGTTAGGGATTGGTTGATTATGGATCCTAATCTTAATTTGTTTTGAATCAATGCGGTGTTAATTGCTGCTTATTTCAGTGGAGTATTCTCCATTTATGGGAATTGAGAAGGGAGCGGTTCTCCAAGAAGCTAGAGTCTTTAATGATCCTCAGGTTGATCCTAGAAGATGCTCCCAGGTAATTCCTTCACTTTTTTTTCGTCTTACTTTTCTTTTTCCTGTATTTGCTGGTGGTCATAATCTTTCTGTAAATCAACAGGTTATCACCAAGCTTCTTTATTTGCTTAATCAAGGGGAGTCATTCACCAAGGTCAGTTAATTTGCCATGCGGCTTCACTTTCATGCTTGTGGAGGATTCTGTTGTGTTGTTATCCCTTCCGTTTGTTCAATATCATAGCACATGTGGTGTGAGTACCTTTTTATTGGTCTAAGTATCATGTTTCACGGATTTTACTCTGTTTTCGTATGCAGGTTGAGGCAACGGAAGTTTTCTTTTCAGTTACAAAGCTTTTCCAATCGAAAGATACAGGTTTGAGGAGAATGGTCTACTTGATCATAAAGGAGTTATCTCCATCATCGGATGAGGTGTGCAAATTTTTTTTCAATTTACATACCAAAATCGTGGCACTTATTGTAGGTAAATTTTGGGATAATTTGTTTGTTTGGTCTTTCGCCTATAGGTTATCATTGTAACAAGTTCCCTAATGAAAGACATGAACAGTAAGATTGATATGTATCGAGCAAATGCTATCCGTGTCCTCTGCCGGATCATAGACGGAACGCTTCTTACTCAAATTGAGCGATACTTGAAACAAGCCATTGTGGATAAGAATCCTGTTGTTTCAAGTGCAGCTTTAGTCAGTGGGCTTCACTTACTAAAGGTACCTTTAACATACCAAAACTATTAGGTTGTTTCTTGGTTATTAGGTTATGCTTATATTTTATATTGTTGTATTTAGACGAACCCAGAAATTGTTAAAAGATGGAGCAATGAGGTTCAAGAAGGTATTCAATCCAGATCAGCCCTTGTTCAGTTTCATGCCCTAGCTTTGCTTCATCAGGTAAGTTGGTTGCATAAGTGTTACCGAAGGATATTGGTTCATGTTTCTGTTCTTTGTTTAATTTAATAGCCACTTAGAAGATTTATTTTGTAAAAAGAGAGGTGTTACTATGCGTGTTGACTAAAAATACAAAACAATAAGTTTTTTGTGGTAGCATAATTGCTCTTTACTTTGGTCATTTTCCAATTGTTTTTTTTTTCTGAGGTTCAACCTGTGTCTGGAGTCTCTCTAGTAAATGTTTATTAGGTTGCAAGGACAAGCTGTTATGTGTCTAATTTTGTATGAGTTAGCTTATGATTTGTAGCACTGCTGTTACATCCCAACACAATATGTTTTCCTTCTTTTTACGTAATGGTAGTGAGAATTGATCTAACGGCTGTTCACAATCTAATCATCATATTCAGATACGTCAAAATGATCGATTGGCTGTTAGCAAGTTGGTTGTTAGCTTGACCAGAGGATCGGTCCGCTCGCCCTTGGCTCAGTGTCTTTTGATACGTTACACCAGTCAGGTTAGTCCTTTTTGCTGTTTGATCATTTGATACGTGGATTGAAGTTTTTGTGCGACCTAACTCTAGTTTCTATCATTCAGGTTATCCGTGACATGTCCAACCATGGTCAGTCCGGGGAACGTCCGTTCTATGAATTTCTGGAGAGTTGCCTGCGCCATAAGGCAGAAATGGTGATCCTTGAGGCTGCCAGGGCGATCACTGAGCTTGATGATGTGACAAGCCGAGAATTGACTCCAGCAATCACTGTTCTTCAGCTCTTTTTGAGTTCCCCTAGACCAGTGTTGCGATTTGCTGCTGTCCGGACTCTGAACAAGGTTTACGATACTTTCTTTGTTCAAGAATTTCATTTATGTTCAACTCATCTCTTTGTTCCTTTAGAAACATTACAACGATGTTATATTTTTCTGGATGGCTTCATTGTTTCCTACATTTCACTGTATACTAAATGCAAATTTGAACCCTAGGTTGCAATGACTCATCCTATGGCTGTCACCAACTGCAACATTGATATGGAGAGTTTAATATCTGATCAGAATAGAAGCATTGCTACACTCGCTATAACTACGCTCTTGAAAACGGGGAACGAATCAAGTGTTGAACGCTTGATGAAGCAGATAACTAATTTTATGTCAGATATTGCTGATGAGTTCAAAATTGTGGTTGTGGAAGCAATAAGATCGTTGTGTGTGAAATTTCCACTGAAATACAGATCCTTGTAAGTGAAGTTGGAGGCTGTGTTTTTGTCGTTTTGATCTTTTGGAATTGATATTCTTTCAAATGATTTTGGCTTATGATTAATCTGTCACCTTTATTTTGTAGGATGACCTTCTTAAGCAACATTCTTAGGGAAGAAGGTGGATTTGAGTATAAAAGAGCAATAGTAGATTCTATCGTGACCATTATCAGAGATATACCTGATGCGAAAGAAAGTGGATTGCTTCATCTTTGTGAATTTATTGAAGATTGTGAATTCACGTACCTTTCAACACAGGTAAACTATTCCTTTTATCATATATTTGTTGTTGCTATCAAAAGCGGCATGTGTGGTATTAAAATGTATTCTGTTGCACAGATCCTTCATTTTCTGGGAATTGAGGGGCCTAACACGTCAGATCCAAGCAAGTATATAAGATATATTTATAACCGTGTGCATCTAGAAAATGCCACTGTCCGGGCTGCTGCTGTTTCCACACTAGCAAAGTTTGGGTTTATGGTTGAATCCTTGAAGGTATGTATAGTTATCTTGTGAACCTCTTTTTCTTTTGTCTTTTATCTTCTTTGACTGATGATAAGGAGCATTATCTATTGATTCCCGGCAGCCACGGATTATTGTTCTGTTGAAGCGCTGCATCTATGACAGTGATGATGAGGTGCGTTCCTAGTCTTAGTCTTTGTCTGTATGTCTTTTTTTGTGTCTGGTTGCATCATTAAACATGCATGCATGTGTTTGCCGTTGTAAAAAATTTGCTCAGGGGAAATGCGTGCCAATTATTTGATGATTCCTTACTTAATCATAAGTTACGACCTTTTTTAATCTTAGGTCCGTGACAGAGCAACATTATATTTGAGTGTTCTTGGTGGTGATGGTACTGTTGACACTGAGTATGAGAGCAAGGATTTTCTGTTTGGTTCCTTGGAGGTTCCCCTGGTCAATATGGAAACTAGTCTGAAGAATTATGTGAGTTACCCATTTCTCAGTTTTCTTCTTTACATATGCTTCGTAGGAGTTATCTTAAACTTCTGATCCTGCAGGAGCCCTCTGAAGAAGCTTTTGATATCAACTCTGTGCCTAAGGAAGTAAAATCCCAGCCCCTTGCAGAGAAGAAAGCCCAGGGTCAAAAGCCCACTGGTCTCGGTGCGCCACCAGCTGCACCTGCTTCTGGTTTTGATGGCTATGAAAGACTTCTCTCTTCTATTCCAGAGTTTGCCGCCTTTGGAAAACTTTTCAAGGTTAGGACTGATTTTTCTTCTGTTTTAATCTTATATTATTGGCTTACGTTGTTTGCTTTAACTTGTATTTCCTTTTCAGTCTTCTGCACCTGTGGAGCTAACTGAAGCAGAAACAGAATATGCCGTCAACGTTGTAAAGCACATTTTTGACAGTCATGTGGTATTTCAGTATAACTGCACTAACACAATACCAGAGCAATTGTTGGAGAGGGTACTGAACTTTGGCAGAGAACATTTATGTAAAAGCTTATCTTATGCCTTCTTTCCTCATTTCATTATCCTGGCATGGATTTGTAGGTCAATGTCATTGTAGATGCTTCAGAAGCAGAGGAGTTCAGTGAACTAACTTCAAAGGCCCTTAACTCCTTGCCTTACGATTCTCCTGGTCAAGCCTTTGTTGTCTTTGAGAAGCCAGAAAGAGTCCCTGCTTACGGAAAGTTCTCCAACACATTGACTTTCGTTGTGAAGGAGGTACATGTTGAATAGGCTTTTAACTTCCATCTTTTTATTGATATACATGCTGAAGCTTGTTCAAAAACACTTGTTCATTTGGAGAGCTGCTGATGTTGAATCAACATTAGGATATTTCGAGATGATTTTCGAAAACAATTACTGGGATTTGATGAGTTAGAATTAAGTTTTTTCTAGAAGATCATCTGATTGTCTTCAATCTAGAAAATGAGATTTTCCATTCTCTCGAAAACACAGAGACAGTCTCTTGAAGCACCAGCAAACCTATTCAGTGGATTTTATAATCTTTATCTTGGATGAAGTGGGAGTAATATAATGACTCTAGATAATCACAGAAAGCAATATGTATAATTTTTTTGGTCTTTTTATACGTGTAGGTTGACCCAAGCACAGGTGAAGCTGATGATGATGGAGTAGAAGATGAGTACCAGCTGGAGGATCTTGAGGTTGTAGCTGGGGATTACATGGTGAAATTGGGAGTCTCCAATTTCAGGAATGCATGGGAAAGCATGGAGGAAGAAGATGAGCGTGTAGACGAATACGGACTCGGCCAAAGAGACAGTTTGGGAGAAGCTGTAAAGGCTGTCATCGATCTTCTTGGCATGCAGCCTTGTGAAGTTAGTCTCTCCTCCAACTTACTCTGTCTTTTTGAGTATTTGACTCATTCTGTTTCTGTTCCTGAACTTGAAACTGACGCTGAAAACACACATGACAGGGGACAGAGACAATTCCTAGCAATGCAAGGTCACACACGTGTTTATTGTCAGGTGTGTACATAGGGAACGTGAAAGTATTAGTGAGGGCACAGTTTGGAATGGACAGCTCAAAGGACATTGCAATGAAACTTACAGTTAGAGCTGAGGACGTTTCTGTCGCCGAGGCCATTCATGAGATTGTAGCCAGCGGCTAAGACCTCTCTTAACGTTTCTACAAGTATTATCAAAGATATCGTCCTGCTCATGAAGAATCCATCACTTACCAAGCTCAAAAAATACATCACCTATTAAATAATAGTATAGTATTCTCTCTTCTGTTACCTTTACTGTCAAACGAATATTGTTGAGCTTTTTGCCCTTTTTGTTATTTGACGGTGCTTTTTGATTCCTCAAATCTATAAATTTTCTCATTAGTGATTTATGAATGTTCTCATTCATTATTTGGACAGCCACAAGTCGTTCAGATTCGATAATAACGCACTGGCTTTCTAAGAATGATTTATGCAATCATAAGCAGCAGTAGTATAGTATTATGGTCTGCGCGTTCAATTTCAAGAGACTGGCGATTACCGTTGATCATAGATTTTACCAAATTAAGGAAGAGAAAGTGAAGAATAAATAAATCAAAAGCAAGCACACTAACATAGTTAACAAGGGAAGTTTGATCTTTCTAATCACTCCTCTATTACAAAGCAAACTCCACAAAGATTACAAAGCCAACCATACCGGATTTTACTTCCAGAGTACAGTATATATTAACCAACCACCACAACTGCAGACATGAATCCTACGTCTGTCTGTTCGTCTTCTTCAAATCACTCTCCTGTGCCCTCCAAACGCCCATATCTGTGTGTGTTTTTAACGAATATTCACAAATCCTCTAAGACATACATAACATGATGTAATAAACAGATACACTTACCTTTAGGTTTGAATCCCAACTTCCTGTACACAAGGCACTTCCATCTGACGCTAACCCCAAACAGCTTATCCGATTCCTGTGCGAATCCTGCAGTAATCCCAAATCCAATACAACCTGCCAGATACGTCCCACAGTTCAGTCAAGACCTTACATTGATCAACAACAACTCTCATCACTCGTACTCAATGTTAATAGTTACCTCTCCCAAGAGTGTATCCCAAACGTAGCAAGTATTGTTGTTGGCATTGGCGTAGCCAGCAAACAGGAGTCTCCCTGAAACAGAGAATGCAATGGAGGTCACAGGAGCGTTCTCACCATCACCCTGTGGTTGATACACCTGGAGTTGGTGGCCAGTCCTGATGTCATACAATCTGCATGTTCCATCCTCTGACCCAGTCCCAAATCTATACCCATCCGGAAAGAATCTGACCGTATTAACATCTCCCTCGTGACCATGAAAAGTACGCACTGCTCGGCTTGCAGCACGAGTGTCCCACAAGCGTGCTGTGGAATCACATGAACCAGATATGAACCAATTTGGGTTTGATGCACTGATTGAAACACTGAAAGAAATGGGGCACAAACACCGTGTAAAAGACCATGAGTTTAAGTGACTTGCAATATATTATCAATGCTACTTTTAATAAAGGAAGTAAACAAAATATCTATCGCATGGACCAAACCTAAAGGTTGATTTCAATGCTTGATCTAAATGGTATAGTAAGGTTTCCAAATATATGCTACTTTAGAAACCGTGCTAAACAAACCAATGCAATTAAGCAAAGCATATGAAACAACATTCATACCTTAGTACATCAGCAGTATGTCCAGACTGAAATTCACCACCAAAAACAGACGTTTTGAGGCCAGTAGTCACATCCCATAAGATACATGTTTGATCACCTGAACTGGTGATCAGGTGGGCATCCTCATTTGGGACATACTGACAGCATGAAACATACCCCCTGTGACCACTGAGCATTCTTGAAACTGGTACAGTTCCATCCTTGTCCGCGGTTGAGCTCAGACTGAAGATAGAACATACACTGTCTAATCCACCACACGCAACCGACTGACCATTTGGAGAGAAGGCACATGTCATAACCCATGCACAAGGGAGTTTTATAGCATGAGTTTTCTGACTTGTAAGAGCATTCCACACGATTAATCGCCCATCTTGAGATGCACTAACAATCCGGTTTCTCTCCGGAGTCCAATCTAATGAATAAACCTGCAAATTCCACATTTTAAATTTACCAGTTAGCTCTCATCTGAATTTTGTTTGTCAGTATCAGCTAGCATTCACAATCAGCTCCTCGGCATCTACATTTCGGCAGGATCTTAACCAAATTCCTCTGCTCTCCTTATTCATGATATATATCAAAAGCTTATAGGATTAGCAACCAAATAACAAACTCGTTCCCACCGAACTCTCTCCAAAAAGTAAAGCTTTTCCTAATACTCACTAAACCTCTCTATCACAAGTTACAAATCTCCATAAAGAGACATACTTTTAGGATAAAGACCGTACTTTTGACAGACCCAATTCGTCAATTATACGGAAAGCTAGTAAAATTGTAAGATGCAGAAAAAGATTGAACTTTGGACTAACCTTTCCGGTGTGTCCTTGAAGAGTCCGACAACAAACCAGATCCGTTGCTCCGAAGCTTACTGGAGTTCGTCCTTGAGATGCCGAATACCTTGAAACTGCGAAAATTCAATCCCAATTAAACCAACATAATTTTCTTGTGAAGAGAAAGAAAAAAAAATCCCCAAACCATCTGTATCGAGAAGCTGAAGGCGTCTCTGTCTAAGCCTATCACGAAGGTTATTAACGGTCTCCGTAGCAACAGCGTGACGTTCTTTGAGCTCGGAGACAGACATTGCCGGTTCAGACTTAGGCTTCTCCGTCGCCGATCAAATTGAAGAAAGGAAATTTAAGGGGTCTAGAGAAGAAGAAGGTTCATAATTGAAGAGGAGATGAAACCCTAAAAAGAAAGGATTTGGTGAGATTACGTGGGAAAAGTGAAGATTGAAAAGCTGATGAAGAAGCAGTCAGACACGCTCGCTTATACTCGCTTATTGATTATTGTTTGGTGATGGCTCTGACCTGAGAAGAGAGAAGAGAGAAAGAGAGATACAAAAAGTCAAGCGACCAAATTGACTGTTCCCAATTGGCATAATTAAAGTATACCCCACTCAAAAACGACGTCGTTTATAAGAGCTTTGAGATTATTTGGCTACAATTTTGGTTCTGAAACCTGCAAGGTTGTAACTGAGATTGTATTGATTCTTCTATGAAGCAAAGTTTTTACATCCAGAAAAAGATTGTATATTCAGCAGAAGAAGAAAACAAACATTGTTTTATCTAAAGAAACACAGAAAAAACTAGATCATCTAAGCTACATTATTGATCTAAGAACTGGAAAAATACAGTAAAAGAAGAAAGAAAGCTGATTTGATGAATCTGCTTAATCAAAAACCCATTGATTCTCATGGTAAATCTCTTTTTCTTCCTTAGGTGTGAAATCATTTTTGATCTTGAAGTGTGCACGAATCTGGTCTGGAGTTTTGCCTTTGATCATATCTGCAACAGTTTGACATGTGAGATCATGCAGGCCTTTAATGTCGAGGTAATTTGAAGCAAGAATGAGTTGAAAGATAGTGGTTTGATCGAGTTCCATGAACTTAGCATCCCATTTCTTAAGATCTTCTTGGGAAGAAGAAGAAGAAGAATCAGCATCGACGTGGTGCTTCTTACAGTACTCAATTACAATCCTGAGAATCTTGCTTGTGACGTTTTCAAGAGTGATCTCATTTTTGGTGCAATCTTCATCAATCAAATGCGATATTGTCTTTGATTGGCGTGCGATTGTTTCTTCAACTTCAAACAACTCACCATCGAAGCTCTGCAACACGATCATCTTCTTTGACATTGTTTGTTCTTTAGATGATGTGGAGGGAAGACTTTCCTCTGCGGAGGCAAATTGATGGAAGATTAAAGAACTGAGATAGTGATTGAGTAGTAAGATATTGAAGAATTTTGAGTCTCTGGAATCTTACTTGTGACGTTTTCAAGAGAGATCACATTCTTGGTGTTGTCTTCACTAGACTTCGATTGGTTTGCGATTGCTTCTTCTACCTTAACCGATTCACCATTAGAGCTCTGCAACTCAGTCATCTTCGGTTGGTTTGCGATTGCTTCTTCTACCTCAACATCGGAGCTTTGCAACACGGTCGTCTTCTTTGAGATTGTTTCTCTGTCCTTGATGGAGGGAAACTTTCTCTCTGGAAGTAAATTGATGAAAGATTAAAGGAACTAAGAAAGCGATTGAACTGTAAGGTATTGAAGATATGAGTCGTGGAGTCTTACTTGTGATCACATTCTTGGTGGAATCGTCTTCAATCTTGTGTGATGGTTGGTGTGCAACTGGTTCTTCGTCCTTAAACGATTCACCATTGGAGCTTTGCAACTCGATCTGCTTCTTTGACATTGTTAGTTCGTTGTTAATGGAGGGAAGACTTTTAGAGAGCGATTGAGTGAGTAGCAAGTAAGTAGTTGAAGAAATTAGCCTATTTATAAGCCCTAACTCTCTTGAGTCGGTGGGATTAGCATTTTCTTTTATCTTTTTAGTCTGATCAACATTTCTTCTTTTATAATAAACTTGATTACACGATTTAAGAGTAATCAATTAATTACTTTCCATTCCAAAAGCTTGTTGTGAGACATTACATTACATATATACATGGAAAAACGCCAGACGCAGAAGTAGAACAGATAGAGAAGATGAGAGATTTAGTTGAATTGCACCATTTTTGGTCTCTACTTTGTCTGAGCTCACATATTTGTTCATTACTCCTACAGTACTTCCTGCTCCTCCTCCTCCTCCGGGATAGACACAGCTGTTATAACCTATCCAATTTCAATCCAAGATAAGAGAACCCAATTAACTTAACGGTTCATATTCATAACAATGTGTATACTCAAAAGGACAGAGAAATTACTAGGATTTTGGGAGGTGAGTGTTGCGGTTTTGGAGAAATCACAGTCTGTGGGCTTTTTAGGAGACTTCTGATAGTACATATTCATGGCAAAGGCTGCGTGTGAGGCTACATTGTTCGGCTCGAAACAAGCTCCTCCTGGTTGTATTGGTCCACAGTCTATTCCTTGTCCACACGCCCAATCTAAACTCGACTGCAACTCCTCATTCGTCGCACCTTTCTTTGGTACACACCATCCAGTTGATGAAACTTTTCCTGATGGTGTCTGAGTTCATAATCAAAACATAACATCATTCATTATTAATAACGATTTTCAATCAATTACACGTTACAATAAGATACTTTTTTCCCACTACTTTGACATTGAGAGTATCAATTATCAAACCTGACTACTATTGCTGCTGCTACTACTGCTACTCTTGTCAAGACCAACATCATAAGCCATTGAAAGATCAGTTTTAAAAAGTCCAAAGGCTCGTTCTGAAGATGGTCCAGGCTTTAGATTCTCATCGTAAAGTGCGAAAATGTAAGTGTCCACAGACTTTCCAGGCATCAGAGGTGTCCCAACCATTGACCTTAGATGAGCTATTAAGTTCCCATTGTAAGCTTTAGCGTTATCCACACTCGGTCCAACCTCATTAGCATCCCCTCTTGATGCCCAACCTGTTTCCGCCACCACAATCTCCACCTTCTCGAATCCCATCGACTTCAAAGCCGAGTGAACTGCATCAACCTGTTCAATAATGGAAACTCAGAGAATTTACCTTGTGTTGCAAGTAACAACCACCATGAACCATAAAGACTTCCAAAAATCAAACACGACCTGAAAATTAGCCACAAATCTGTTCTGTCTTGTATTCTAAACTGTTTATCTTATTGACTTTTGACTTTGGTCGACGTTGCTTAGGTGGAATCAATGATGACTATTACAAACAGACAACAATTGATTCAGGAAACATCCAAAATAGTTAGTGCGAATCCAGTCTGTCAGACAATTAGTACCCTAGTGACGTGTCATCTCAAGCATTCTAAAAACTAAAAAGATAGATTCAACATCATATCAAGTGATTGATGGAAACATTACAAATAAAAAAAGTGTTAATAGATTGTGTATGTGAAAGAAAGTGTAATACAGACACAGAAGTGAACACATGTCTGTATTATGTACTAATACTATTATAGAATAAGAATATAGATTTCTTCCAAATGGAAAAGTTTGACAGAACAAGTTCCTTTGTTACAATTGAATATTGTAAATAAAGACACAAAGTTCAAACTATAGATTCTTCCACGTGAATACTGCCATTTAGTATTATTCTCATTCACAACTATAATATAGTTGAAATTAACCGACTCAAATAAACAATGTTTTGATGTTGTCTAACTAAATCATTTAGATATTAAAAAGGTTCACCAAATTCATCATAGCTACTTTACTCAAACTTTAATTAACTTACCAAACACAAACTGAATTGATTGGTCGGATAAAAGTGTGGACCTAAGAGTGTTATTAATTGTACCTGAGCATCGAACATGTTCATGTATTTGATTCCGGTGTTAGAGTCAAGTCGTCCAGAATTAGGCTGAAAGAGGCAAAACGACAGCGTTTCAGGTCTCGGATCACTTTGGTACGCGAAAAACGGGTACGGGTTTATAGCGAAAGGTGAACCAGTATCGCTTAGAAATTGCAGAATTCCTTTTAAACCGGTTTGATAACCGGATGCAAACAAACCGGCTGATGGTGGTTCAGAATTACCCAACACCGTCATTGCGTGAACCGTCGAGACCTTGATTTTCCCGCCGAGAGACACCGCTTCAAGGGCTTTTTGGACATTTTGCATCGCCGGAAGTAGCTGGTTTACCAGATTTGGATCATTCGACATCAAAACCTGTAATAATCAAAAACTGAGTGAATTTTCTCGGGAAAATTTGCAGAGGAAGAGATATTTCAATTGAAATTTTGACGAACCTCGTTACCGACAGTGATGAGGATGATTTTGGAAGCGGGATAATAAGGGAGGACATTAGAGTTGATCCATTGAGTAGCAGAGTTTGGATCAGAAGCTAGAGAAGGAACATCGCCGTTAGCAGCACCGATGACGATTCCGATTCCGGTTCCGGCTAAAGCTTTGATAATTGCGGGATCAGCTCCATAGAGTCTTACTTTCTGAATTGAAGTGGATTGAAGAAGCTTAGCGGTTTGTGAAGGTGGAGGGAGATTGTCGGCGACTTGACCGTAATTAACTCCGATAAAAGGCTCTGCATCTGTTGGTAACAAACAAAAACAGAGTATGAGAGAATGTCAGAATCAGATTAAGAAGGGGAAACGAAGTCGTGTAGAAGAAGAAGATAGATACTTACGTGAGGAGAGGAAGTGAGAGAGGAAGAAGAGGATGATGAGAGAAAAGAGAGCCATTGATGGTGAGAGAGAGAGAGATTTGAGATGTGATAATTAAACAAGGAAGCGAAGAGGTTATTACGGTAACGGTTATAAATTGGGGATAGAGCAAAGAATTTTCCACACTGCACGTGCTGACTTATGTTACGAGTCTTGTGTTAAGTCTTCGGTTCGGTCTTGTTGTAATGTTTGTTTAATCATCTATTAGTATTAATTAATCGTAAAACATAATTATGTGTTGACTGAATAGAAAAACGGGAGAACTATCAAAAAAACATGTGAACTTGCAAAACCTGATTGATTTAATTATGAATTTCAGATTCCGTCAATTAAAGCTTTTCGCAATTCAGTCAGATTATTAAGTAAGATATGGTTTGACCGTACCAATTTAATGTTGACCCTAAACAAACATTAAAGTTTGAGTTGACTCGGCCAATTGAACATTCTGAAAATCCCAAATTTAAAATTTTAGAAATTCGAAATCCAAATCTTTTAAGCTTGAGTTTTTACATTCTTTCAAAAATAAGCTCAAATTTGAGTTTATTCAACACATATATCCATAAGTTTGAAACTCAAATTTAAATTTGTTTTTGAAAGAAAAGAGAAAAGCAAGCTTAGAGGTTCTTTAACATGAAGATAAGAACTAAATCGAACTTTAAAAAATCGGTTTGACTTTCGAATTTTGAGAAATTTTAAATTTGGGATTTTCTGAATGTTTAATTGGCCGAGTTAACCCAAACTTTAGTGTTTGTTTAAGGTCAAAATTAAATTAGTAGTTTAATTGACGGATTCTGAAATTCATAATTAAATCAACCAGATTTTGCAAGTTCACCTGTTTTCTAACCGTTTTTCCATAGAAAAAAACATAATTGAGATTAAGTGTGTAAAATGTAAATGAACCTTTTGACTTCTACCTTTCTCTTAATCTCAAGTCATTTTTTTGTCTCATTTTTACACTCAATTTAAATCTTTAATTTTTTACATTCGATTTAAATTAATTTTTGTTTATATCTCTATTATGAAAAAAGTTTGTAATTAGTTGTTAGGAGGTAGGAGTCAAAGTACTAAATAAAGGTTGGGACATTTATTGATATTTTGTAGTTGAAGAGAATGGGATGCCTATATGTATGAGTACGCAAAGAGGTTTTGAGAATTAAATGAATTTTGATTTTAAATAGTTATTAAAGCGATGGACAATATTCCCCTTTTTTTCCATGCTATTTCCCAATAGTATAACCCAATCTTCACGTTTCACCCACTACCACCAATAATAATTTAGCTTTTGGTAAATTCTACATTGTTATAATAATGCTACTAACTAAATTTGTATTTGAATATTCACTTATACTTACTTTTCTAAAGACTTTTTTACTAAAAGCTCACATCATTTACAAAACAAAACAAAACCGAGAAAAAGGTTGAATAATGTATTAAAATATTGCAAATTTCAATAATAGGATTGCAAATTTTCGTATCCGTTGATAATGATTTGTTCACAATGTTATCAGAAATGGCCCGGAACAAGCGCTCAAAAAAAGAGAAAAGAACGAGAAACCCAAACCCAAAACCACAAGGACCAACAAAACACGACATGATCAGATCACATAAATTAACAGACAAAACCAAAAACAAACAAACAAACAAATAGATTCTTGCCTCTATTATCATTTGAAGAAACCAAGTATATGAGTAAAAGAAAAAGGCCTGGTGTTTAGGCAAACCCGGCAGAGTGAAAAAGGACTCTCCTTAGCTTAGGCACCTGAGTGTGAGACAGGTGTTGTCTCAAACTTCCCTTCGGTGAACACATGATTGTACTGTTGAGGCAGCGCATGTTCCACCTGCAATGTTGTAACAAAACAGTATGAGAATGACTCTTCAATGAACAGTGTATTCTCGGTCACACTTATGACTGTCTTGGTTACAATGCGCTTGTAATCAATGACTTCTGAGTATTAGTATAACCAAAAGTAACCAGACTCCAAAAACAGTTTGATGAGTAGAAGGACATTAAAACGTTTTCATGGGTAGAGAGAGTTAGAGAGCCATACCCAGTCTCCATCAGTACCAGGCACCATTACATTGATCTCACTCGATTTGGCTGTGGTTATAGCTGTCTCTAATGAGTCTTTACTTAGATATAACTGACAGCCAGTTGTGTTGTCCACAGAAACTGTGGGAGCTGCACCCTAAATCAGCCATAGATAGAGTAGAGACAAAGTAAGACCAATCAGTGCCGGAAAATTTGCAGCCGGTTGAGAAGCGCTAGAGATGGTCCATAGGAAGATACATTTGCAGCTATTAAGTAAGCGTATGGTCTATAGAAAACAAACCTGACATTGCACTTCTACGTTGTTGCAATTCACAATCTCAAATGCAGCAACAACATCCTATATAGACATGTTAGATTTTACATTATTAGAAGTCACATGGCTGTGCACTGCAGGAATGTAAGAGGATACAGTATTATTTCACTCACCGTGAAGACAACACCCATTTTGGTGCATTTGTCAATGGTGATGTTATTCACTTTTCCTATAGATTATGGAACAACAGTAAGGGACTTAGATTTTTAAACAGATATACAACCTTCATAATGAAATTGGAATGGCATAAAGCTACCTTGTATCTGCAAGACAGAATCTTTGCAACCAAATACGTATACAGACTGTTTGGAATCACATTCGCTGATAACCAAGTCCTTCTTCCCAATTTGGTTCTCAACAGCCCACCTAATAATTCAGTAGAAGCCAACAATCATTCTTATAGCATTTCAATCATATCTATGCACCATATAATTAATGTTAGCAGAACCCACTTGCGACCCATTTGAAGTTCCATTTTCGGTGGTAAAGTTGAAGTCCCACTTTTCGAAACGGCCGGTTTACTGGTACGAGTTTCCTTCTCAACGGCACTAACAGCTCCAGATCTATCAGGACGGTTCTTTGTCTTCATATCATCCGTCACTTTTCTCAGACCTGGAAAGAAAAGAACAAGAATAATACGCTACTTGTGATTCACATAGACATCACGCAAGAAATATGAAGACATACAACTTCAAACCTACCTGAGGTCACAGCACCCGAGCTGAGCTCCTGGAAAACAGCAGACATCCCTTGTTTCTGGTTCGATGATGATGACGGCTTGGAAGATTCCGAACTGAAGAGGGGTGCTGGTGGAGGAGCAGGAGCACCTGGTGGAGCCTTTTGAGTAGCACTAGCAGGTTTCCCTGACGCATTCCATTGAGGTCCCAAGGGGTAATTACTTTTAACATAATCCCTTAAACCAGGTAAGTAGAGTTCTTTCAAGGCTTTAGCCCATTCTACATGATCTGCATCTTTGTTACGATACTCCACCAGAACCTGAAGAAGAACATAGAGATCACAGAATTAACAACATGCAAAGAGCATCAGAGAATAACAAAAGGCTTCTTGAATCTGAATAAAACAACTACAAAGTCCTTGTTCCTATTTTTATTCCAGAAGCTCTTAATATTTCAGCAGCAATTAATTTCTGTATCATCATCGTCGTCATCGTCATCATAACTCGTTAAACAATTAGCTAGGCGTTTAATGTTACGGGTAGCATATGAAAGCAAAGAGAGATTGAGGATGATTAGCACCTTGTTGTTGTAAAACTCAGCCATCTGCCAACTTTCTTCCACATGAGCGATTGGCATGCTCATACCTTGCAAAGAGAAAAGTAGAAAGAGATTTAAAATCACCACATACAGAAAATCAGAATCCAGATGACCCAATAATGGCTCTGCTTACCACAATCTTTTCCAGTGAAAGCAATCCACGCCAATGCAGATAAACTATCGGATGCAGCCTTTAAGTGATTGAAGAAATCCGACCTTTTTCCTTCAGTCAATGCACTAGCTTTCATTGTAACATCATTCAACGGCTTGAAAAATCCACCCAATCCAGCAAGGTCAGGCTTCTGTTCAAATCATCCACAACCAAGAAAACAATAATCAAAATCCTATCTACAATGACACAGCAAAACGAATTAGCAGGATATATTCGTATACCATTGAAAGCTTTAAATTTTACCTGAGTTTGCTTGATGCGAACGAGCAGCTCTTTTTGCGTAGCAAAAGCTTCAGCGACAATCTTCGTCACATCTAAAACAGGCCCACCGATGTTCTCAGCAGCACTCAGAACCCTACCAACGCATTGAGAAATCAGATCTTCATAAGCCACAATCGATGGATCAGACGCAGCGACATCGATTCCAGCGCCGGTGGAGAAATCACCTCCGCGAGAAGAAACCCCTCCTCCTCCATTGATCCCCTCGAGCCTCGTAACCGCAGCCTCAAGACGCTTAATCAAATCCTCCTCCATTATCACTCAACAAAACTAACTCCAGATCTAGATGAATTCGATTTTAGAATGGATTTTGTTTGCGTGGGGTATGTGGGTTCATGATGATGGGAAAGTCAGGAGAATATATGATGACACGTGGCGAATGTTGGATAAATTTACCAATCGCATGTAGTGATGCGGTCGTGAACTCAAATATTACTTGACTCGAACCGGTCCAACTTGTCCGAATTCGATTCAGGTCAGTTATTTCGATTTTAGAAAAGTGGTAACCAATGGATGCTGATAAATTTTTGGTTTGGTTTGGTTTGATTCTTATATGACTTCTGGACTTTTTGGTTTTTAAATGTAAAAATTAATAAGTATCTATTAAATTTTGGTTTGATTCCAATTAACAAAATAAAACCGAATTATTTCTAACATAATATTTGTTAGGTTCCGAATAGTAATTTTTAATCTAAATATCCAAAAAAATAACTATTTTAGTAGTTATTTTTGTATTTTTCAAAGTAGTTATCTCCAAAATAGCTTTTGAAAAACTACTTTATGTTTTTATTTGGTAATTTTTGGTTTTCATAATTGAACCGAAAATAGAAAATAGCTGAACGGTTCTTTTTAGAAACCAAAATTAAATCAAACCAAACTGAAAACCAAAATTATCTGAACGTTTTTTTCTAGGAATCAAAACCAAACATGACCATTATTTTCAGGTTAATTCGGTTCAGTTTTTCGAGTCCAGTTATTATACAGGGCTCGGTTCAAAATATAACCAAAATCATTTTGGTTTAAGCTGAATTTCAATTTTAAACCGGAATCAAACCAAATACCAAACAATTTGTGAAAGATATGGAACTTTCTCTCGAGTTTCACTAATCTTATTATACAATATATGTTATTTACAAATCACAAGCCTCATATCCGAAAACACCATCCTCATATATCTAACTTCACTTTTCCAATTTTCTCTCTGCATATCAATTCTTCAATATAGAACAACTAATGGAAGCATCTATATCTGACTGTGGAACGAATAAGCATCAATTCTCAACCCTGATGGACATTTTTGTTTGCAATAGAACTTTTCTCAGTCAATCTTTCCTGGTTTGATCTGTGTTCCTGAGAGAAACATACAACTTCAAATCACTAAATTGCATTAAGGATCAAACCTTCTTTTGTTTTGCTTTGGAGACTTACAGAACGGAAAGGGAAATCTTCAGCCTCAAGCATGTGAATGATTTGTCCCATCTTTGGTCGTTTACTAGCATCAAGGTCTATGCAACGCAGACACACAAGCAAAGCTCTTTTCAAAGCTCTTGGAGGAGGTTGAATATTGATTTTAGGGTCTATAACTTCTTCTCCTCGTCTACTCGCAACCATTCCTTTGAACCAATCCACTAAGTTTATCTAAAACAATGTTTCAACAAACATACATTTGCATATGTTCTAGGCAGGGAAAGGATTATGAAATACAAGGTTTCAATATGCATATGATTACCTCGCCAGGTGGTCTTGAATAATCGACAGGGCTCCTTCCTGTAATCATCTCCATGAGCAGAACACCAAAACTGTAGACATCACTACACTCATTGAGCATTCCAGTACTTGCATATTCGGGTGAAACATATCTGCAGAGTTTATAAAAAAGAATGTAAGAGAAACAATGTAAAGTAACAATCTGCATGATTGATTGAAAGAAGAGAAGATTATACCCAAAAGTTCCCATCACACGAGTTGTCACATAGCTTGCTTCAGATCCTAATAACTTGGCTAAACCAAAATCAGACACTTTAGAGTTCCACTTCCTATCGAGCAAGATGTTACTAGACTTCACATCGCGGTGCACAACCTTAGGTTCAAGCCCTTCATGTAAATAGGCTAACCTGTTCATCAAAAGGTAAGGCTTAAAAGGCGAAACACAGCTATAATGCAAATCGAACAGATGAAGAATATTAAACAAAAAGAAACTGCACCCTTTAGCTGTTCCAATTGCAATCTTCATGCGAATATCCCACGTGAGAGGACTCACTGGACCTACATCACCGTGCAACCACTGCTCCAAGTTTCCATTATCAATATATTCATACACAAGCATCCTAATCAAAGATCAAGTAAAGAAGTGAATTTTGTTAACTCAATCACAGATTAGTGTCCACTAATTCACTTAGTTCTTTGTTTGTTTTGGCACCTTTGAGCATTGTCAGCACAATATCCCATAAGACCAACCAAGTTCTTATGTCTTACTTTTCCAATTGCTTCTACCTCAACTTTAAACTCTTTCTCTGCCTGACCCCTGAAGAGAATTACATTTTACCATCATTTAACAGATTCATTTATTACAATCAAATCTTAACTTGTTAATATAAAATACTATGAGGAGTGTAAACAAGAAGATAACAATTAAATTGCATCAAACTTCCGGTAGTTATACTGCCACCAACAACATGAATCAGTCCAACCTAACAACCAACACATACAAATATAATACTATATGTATTACATTTCTACATCTTGCTACCTAAATGGAAGATATTTCCATTAAATTAATCACAAAATCAATCAATGGTAATCCAGATTCAAAGTCACTTCCAAGCAATTTGGCACTACTTGTATTGTATCTCATATTTATGACCATCTAATCATCTAAAAGTAACGGCTAAAACAAAAAAGAGACCAGAAGAAAAAGAAAAGATTAAAGAAATAATTAACAGAGAGAATAAAGAACAAAGCAGAAGAAGTTAATTTTTCCTTTTGTTTTACTCTTTTAGCTTCACTACACCTACCTCAAAAAACAGCAATTATAGCTCAATTACTTTACTTTAATTCATATGAACTGGAACTAAAGACTGTTATACAAATATCAGCAGAATTCTATAGTTATATTAAAGTCAAAATCAAATAAATAAATACATGTTGGAGAAATAAATGTTTCGCCATTTTCTTGGGTTGGAAAGCAACGAAGAAGACAACATTAAAAGCAATTTTAAAATCATAGTAAGTACCAATGGAGCCTTGACCCAAGAATTACGGAATCCGTGAATGAAGTAAATGAAAAAAAAATTTGTCAGATAATTTAATAACTATTCAAAGATAAGATCCAAAGTTTCAAAATGATCAAATCGAAAATATCAAAACGTACTTGTTATTAAGGAGATTCTTAACAGCGGCAACAGAACCATCGGAGAAATCAGCTCTATAAACAATACCATAACCTCCTTCTCCGATTACATTCTCATCGGAAAAACCACGTGTCGCAATCTCCAGATCTTTTAAACTGTACCATCGTCCCCATCCTCTTACCTCGGAACCAACGTCACCGCTTGAAGCCACCGACAAATCATCGAATCCTGTTGTTTCTTTACTTGTGTTAGAGACTAAAACAACTTCGTTTCCGATTTTACCCTTTGAATCTTCAGAATCGAGAAATTTTCCGACAGTTTTGATCTCTTTAGAGACGAGTGGGATCGAGCCAGAGCTGTGTTTCACGCGCATTTTACGAGCGCGTGAGACACGGTTTAAGCAAACGAAGAGGAAGATCAGAAATGAGATTAAGAGTAAGAAAATAGAACAGATTGCGATTACTATGTAGAGATTTAGACCAAAAATGGAGTGAGAACTTGAGTTACTAGATTCCGACATTGAAACAGAACTAACAAAGCTCAGTTGCTTTGCTGGAAAACAAAACTGAGAATGTTTGAAGAAAGAGAAACGTTAAGAGGAAAAACAGAAGACTATAGCTCTAACAAGAAATGTTTCCAATTGAGAGAGACAAGACTTAGCTCATCACAACGGGTATAATTGAAGAAGAGTGTTTTTTTTTGTCTTTTAAATATAAGGCATACGTTAAGCATTTATTTACGAAAATGCCTATAATGCCCTCGTCACCTTAATAAGCCTCATGTCCTTTTCTAGTCCGTAGGTCTACTTTACCAGATAAGTCGGTATGTTATATTTGGGAGGCTTTAAAAGCTTGTTTACCGACCCTACAAATCACCACATGATATTTCCCCGTGTTTTGTCTTCACTCACATGATTCTGAAAACCACTTCCTAAAAGGTCACCTATCCTTTAATTACTCCAGTTCAAGCACGCTTAATTCTGGAGTTCTCTCTAGACAAGTGACCGAAAAGATAAGTTCACTTTAGTGACATAGGTAGCCAAATCAGTTTTTTTAAATCTCTCCGTATATACCACCATATATCATATTTTCTCGAAACCGGGATGTTAAATGCCACCGTTAAGAGTAGACGCGAGTGTTACAATTTTTTTAACGTTAATCTCAGGTTATTTGTTGATTACATCAGATTTGTAAGAATAGCTGGATTTATTAATATTAATATTAATTTATTAACATTTTAGCATATAATGTTGGTGCTTCCGACATGTTATTGGACAATAATACAATTTTTTCTTTTTGATTAAGAACAATAATACTATAAGTTCTCTTTGGGATCTTAAGTAAAATACGTTTGACTAGAAACGTAGTCAACTTAAGCTATATTGAAAAAATAACTGGGCCTAGTCAGGACAAAGCCCAAGCCCATTTACTCACTTCAATTCTCGTGGAGGTTCTTTTTTATCCTTAGAAATATGAAAATCTACTATCTCTGTTTTTATCTCATCAGGAGGAAACACAGAAGCTTCATAATATAATGAACCATACGTCTTTCATTAGTTGGCCAATGCACATGACGCCAAGATACATCAATGGCGACTTCTCTCTGTTTTTTAGTTATATCAAACTTCACCCAACCAGGTGAATTATGATTCCTTCATCTCTCTCTCACTGTGTCTATTTATACAAGCAAACACTCACCTTTAGCTTCTCACCAATATCAGCTAAGTAAGTGCATTTTTACGAATACTCTGTTTTTCATGGACGCTGGATTCATTTATGGAGGATCCGTACTGACCCGGATCCGAATCTACGTCAAACTGGGTCATCACTATCTCGTTACTCTGTTTCCGAAGCTCTTTTTCGTACCTTCAATGGTGGTTTTGATCAAGAATCTCTCTTTGTCAAGCCTGAATCAGCTCTGGCTCTACCTTCAGGTTCATCACAGTCTCTTTGGATTCATCTTCATCATCTCTGTCTCCATCTTCGGACTCACACTCTTCTTCTTATCTCGTCCACGATCCGTGTATCTTCTCGATTACTCCTGCTATCTCCCACCATCGAATCAAAAAGTTAGCTACCAAAAGTTCATGAATAATTCCAAAATGATTCAAAATTTCACCGAAACGTCACTTGAGTTTCAGCGTAAGATCTTGGTACGATCTGGTCTCGGAGAAGAGACTTATTTACCTGAATCTATTCACTGCATCCCTCCACGTCCGACTATGGAGGCTGCACGTGAAGAAGCAGAGCAAGTAATCTTCGGTGCACTCGACAATCTCTTCGAGAATACCAAAATCAAACCAACAGATATCGGAGTTCTAGTTGTGAATTGCAGTTTGTTCAACCCTACACCTTCTTTATCATCCATGATTGTTAACAAGTATAAGCTAAGAGAAAACATTAAGAGCTTTAACCTCGGTGGAATGGGATGTAGTGCTGGTGTTATAGCCATTGATCTCGCTGGTGACATGTTACAAATCCATAGAAACACTTATGCTCTTGTGGTTAGCACTGAGAATATCACTCAGAATTGGTATTTTGGTAACAACAAAGCAATGTTGATTCCTAATTGCTTGTTTAGAGTTGGTGGATCAGCTGTTTTGCTCTCTAACAAGTTTCTTGATCGGAAAAGATCCAAGTATAAGCTTGTTCATACAGTGAGGACTCATAAAGGATCTGATGAGAAAGCATTTAACTGTGTGTACCAACAACAAGACGAAGCTTTAAAAACAGGAGTTTCTTTGTCTAAAGATCTTATGGCTATAGCTGGAGAAGCTCTCAAGACAAATATCACCTCTTTAGGTCCTCTGGTTCTTCCCCTAAGTGAGCAGATTCTATTCTTTACGAATCTCATTGCTAAGAAATTGTTCAATGCCAAGAAGAAGAAGCCATACATACCAGATTTCAAGCTTGCCTTTGATCATTTCTGTATCCATGCCGGAGGTAGAGCTGTAATCGATGAACTAGAAAAGAGTTTAAAGCTTTCACCGAAACATGTTGAAGCATCTAGAATGACATTACATAGATTTGGAAACACTTCATCAAGCTCTATATGGTATGAACTAGCTTATACAGAAGCTAAAGGAAGAATGAAGAAAGGTAACAGAGTTTGGCAGATTGCTTTTGGAAGTGGGTTTAAGTGTAACAGTGCTGTTTGGGCGGCTCTTCGTGATATCAATCCCTCGGTTAACAATCCTTGGGAACATTGCATCCATAGATATCCGTTTAAGATTGATCTTTGAACTCATCAAAACCGGTATAGTTTGGTCTGAAAATGGTCTGAATCTGATTGTAAATTATCTACTGTTTTTACTACTTTTAGTAACTTTGATTGGACGACTAATATAAGTCAATGTGTATGCATGCATGAGCATAAGCATACACATGTCTAGACGCATGCCTGTAAAACGTAATGGACCACACAAAAGAGAAACCATACAAATACATCTCATTGCTTACTTCCATTATTCTCCTATACAAACACAACAATGACGTCACTTAACGTCAAACTCATTTACCGTTACATCTTAACCAACTTCCTCAACCTCTGTTTGTTTCCGTTAACGGCGTTCCTTGCCGGAAAAGCATCTAAGCTTACAACAAACGATCTTTATCACTTCTATTCTCATCTCCAACAAAATGTTATAACCGTAAGTGTAGTCTTTGTTCTCATCGTTTTTGGTTCGGTTCTCTACATTGTAACCAGACCTAAACCGGTTTACCTCGTTGATTATGCTTGTTACCTTCCACCACCACATCTCAAAGTTAGTATCTCTAAGGTCATTGATATTTTCTATCAAATAAGAAAAGTTGATCCTTTGAGGAATGTGGCATGCGATGATTCGTCTTCTCTTGATTTCTTGAGGAAGATTCAGGAACGTTCAGGTTTAGGTAATGAAACCTATGGTCCAGAGGGACTCATTGGCGTGCCACCGAGGAAGACTTTTGCGGCGGCGCGTGAAGAAACGGAGCAAGTAATCATCGGTGCGATCGAAAATCTATTTAAGAATACCAAAGTTAACCCTAGAGAGATTAGTATACTTGTGGTGAACTCAAGCATGTTTAATCCAACTCCTTCACTATCTGCGATGGTTGTTAATACTTTTAAGCTTCGAAGCAACATTAAAAGCTTTAATCTTGGAGGAATGGGTTGTAGTGCAGGTGTTATCGCCATTGATTTGGCTAAGGACTTGTTGCAGATTCATAAAAACACTTATGCTCTTGTAGTGAGCACTGAGAACATTACTCAAAGCATTTATAGTGGTGAGAATAGATCAATGATGGTTTCCAATTGCTTGTTTCGTGTTGGTGGGGCTGCGATTTTGCTGTCGAATAAGCCTGGAGATCGAAGACGGTCTAAATACAAGCTAGCTCACACAGTTCGAACTCATACCGGAGCTGATGACAAGTCTTTTCAATGTGTACAACAACAAGACGATGAAAGCGGCAAAATCGGAGTTTATCTATCAAAAGACATAACTAATGTTGCAGGGACAACAGTTAAGAAAAACATAACAACATTGGGTCCTTTAGTTCTTCCTTTAAGCGAAAAGTTTCTGTTTCTCGTTACCTTCATGGCCAAGAAACTGTTTAAAGACAAAATCAAGCATTACTACGTCCCGGATTTCAAACTAGCTATTGATCATTTTTGTATACATGCTGGAGGCAGAGCAGTGATTGATGTGCTTGAGAAGAACTTAGGATTATTACCGATTGATGTTGAGGCATCTAGATCAACGTTACATAGATTTGGTAATACTTCGTCTAGCTCAATTTGGTATGAATTAGCATATATAGAAGCAAAAGGAAGAATGAAGAAAGGGAATAAAGTTTGGCAGATTGCTTTAGGGTCAGGCTTTAAGTGTAATAGTGCGGTTTGGGTAGCTCTACGCAATGTCAAGCCTTCGAGAACTAGTCCTTGGGAACATTGCATTGATAGATATCCGATTGAACTTGATTCTGATTTATCAAAATCAGACACTCGTGATCAATACGGTCGGTCTTAATTTGATGTTTCTGAATGAATATTGGTGTTGTTTACTTCTTCTTTTTTCATCTTCTTTCTTTTGCTAGTTATGGTTTGATTTTTATTATGTTCTCTTTTTTTATATATAAATAAAAAATACTTTGGTGTTCTATTCTTGTATGTATAAAATAAAATGGCATAACAAACATGTAAACTGAAAAGTAGATATATTTTTGTAATTAAAAGTTAGAAATATATATTTAAAAACTATAACAATAGTAGATAGCGGTTGCCGAGGACAGGTGGCTTAGTGGTGTTGTCACTTTACAAATCATCAAGGCACCAGAGATCGAACCTCCTACCTGCAGAATAAGGAAGGGAATTAAAAACCACTAGGATAGTTGACAAAAAAAAAAAAAAGTAGATAGCGGTTAAAAACATAACCAATACAGTTGTGGTTTAGTGGTTGAGTAAAAGAACTCTAGACAACGATATATGTGCTAGAACATCCCTTAAATCACATTGTATAAGTGCATCTTAGAAGAAATTCACATGGTTTCTTATGGTCTCCAATGAACTCGAACTCTGTAGAGTGGTAATAGATTATTTGAAGTCGAGTAAAAACTAACATATTGTTCATTAATTATTATAGAAAATGTTGGTTCACCTTGGTCTATTTGCAGCCTAAGTTGGGGTCTAGTAGAAATAGTTATTTTCCCACAACATTCTGTATAACAATTGAAAAGGTTACTCTTTTACCACAAAAAATCAAATTCTGATGCCAAAACTTTTGTAAAAGTTTAAAAAGTGTCATTTGAAAATACTTAAAAACCCACGGTATCAAATCTAGAATATATACTGGAAAAAGGTTACACATCATTTCTGTATTTCACAGTAACACATGTATACATAAATGCAGAGTGAAGTTTATGTGTGAGTTTGAATGTTTTAGGCATAAAAGTAAGGAAGCCCATAAATGCAATTGATTGTTGAATAATGGGAAATGATAAGTGTCAGAGAGTTGTATCACTCCCCAATGAGCCTACATCACTATTCTTCATTTTATTTATTTTACTGAAAATGACCTTAGCATCTTTTGTTCTGGTCAACAAACTGACTCTATCTATTTATGACAATTACATGCACATGTAATTCTCAATATACACATTCCCATATTTGTGCATTTCACAACTTTTTGTATATATACTCCCTCAATAATGTTTTAGCTTCAATTCTTTTATTTCAATATATATATATATATGATGTTTTAGGTTTTCAACAAAAACATTTCATTTAATTTCTATATTTAGTCATATTACTTATTTATATTAACTACAACACTAATTATAATATATGATAATTTAATTAATTTCACAAGTTCTTTTTGTTATTGTGTGTTTACCTTAAACATCATATATGATTAGAGGAATGGAGTTTGATATTTGAACCGTCTAGAATCCCATATACATGCATACACATATATGAATATCATGCTTCAATATAGAAGAAGGGATGTAGGAATTAGAATCCCATAATGTGATCATGACCTTTGGATCTTATCTCATAAATGTTTCATCTATAATACTCCCCATTGATGATTTCTAGGAACTTCCCCATTTACATATTAATGTAGATATGGTCACAACACTTGAACAAAGAACAATTCTACGGTTTATTTGGCTATATATTCGAGTCAAGATAATCGTATAATTGTATTCGACATAATAGAATTTAAAATTTGAGTTGTGGATCGGATTTAGTAGAGACATAAAATCTCAATTTCAACACATAGAATCAATGTCAACATCTACATATATATGTGTGAATAATGAGCAAATATATACAAGAGATGGGGAACCCACAAATTAGGTGGACGACATAACTTTAAGAGAGCATGCATGTATAGTATGATAAGGAAGTAGCCTTCATCTTCTATGGACTTAGTCCAAATTCATCACATCATAAAGCAAATGGCTTCTTCTTTCTTTCTCTAACTACTTTATACCTTACACTTCCCTTATCTACTAACTCCATTTTTATCTCTTCTTTGGATTAAGCAAACAAATATAAAAGTTGGATTTTTATTTTCATACTCGAGAAGATTTCATGTCTTATATAAATCACATAAAGGTATTTTTCCAATGACTTTAAATTAAAATATTTGAGAATCTAAAACAATGGTATACTTTAAAGGAGAGGTCGTTTTCTTCGAAATATTTTGCTCACCGAAATCGGTGAAAGTGATCTAAAAGACTAAAACTAGTTTGTGAGTAATTTATGAGATGGGTCTTCTGCATTCGAAGAGCATGGTGATCACGTGGCCGTCTCTTTTCCGACGTCTCAGTACTCACCAATCACAATTCAGTATGGACATCAGAACTCAGGATCGATCTGAATACATAAGGTGGTTCAGAATGTCATAAATTCATGTGAACAATACTTTGTAGCCAAATTAAGACCATAGTTTTTCTTTTTTTAGATAATGGAGAGATTATAGTTTCTAGGAGATCGCTAACTCCAAAAAAGACCGGAAATTTTTTGTGGTCAACATTTGACCAGACCGATCTATTAGCCAAGTTTTTATATAATGTAGACCATAAGACTCGATCATGAATGTGTAAGTGCATTTGTTTTTAGTATACTTACTACCTGCCTGCATAAGACCAGAATCTCTAATATTATATAAGGATCGATGCATTCTTTTTCACCGTATATTTGTAGTTGGAAAATTTTACCTATGTGAATCAAGTCCATGATTTCTTGGTTTTTTTGGTACCAAACTTAAAAATTACTTTTATGGTATCAAACATATTCATCGATCGTAGATATGCAAATGCATCTGTTTTTAGTAGATTTAACATCTACCTGTTGAAGACCGGAATCTCAAATATTAATTAGAGATCGATGCATTATTCTTTTTCACCGTACATTTGTAGTAGGAAAACCTATGTGAAATATTTACCCATGTGAATTGAATCCATGATTTCTTGGCTTTTTTGGTACCAAACTTAAATCACTAATCTGTGGCGCTTGTTAATTAAAATCATATAGAAAATTGATATTTATAGTTTATTGGTTATAAAAATGAGAATTATTTTCATTGTTGCAAAGGCATAACCACTCCCACGTGATGTTCACGTGGTCCGAAAGCAAGAAACCTAAAGACTATCTAATTTGAAAAGACACCTAGAGCTTATCCTATCTAAGTGAAACAAGATCCAAACTACATAATGTTATAATATGTGCATATATATATTTAGAAAATAAACGTTTTAAAATATGATTTTCAGTATTAAAAATAAAAATAAGTTTTATTCAATTATTTTAAATTTGTTTTGGTGTCATTATATGAAAATATTTCTGGATTCTCAATCATCTCAAATCTCAATTATCTTCAAACATTTAAAGTTTCCAGATTTGGTATTTGGCCCTACTTATTTTGATGCCATGAATTTGGACTAAGTACAAAGCAGATTGTTTTTGTTATAAATATCCTTTCCTTTCCTCTATTACCCTCACCTTTACTCTGTCTCTCTCTTTCACTGCAATTTGTTTTCTGAATCCCAAAGAAGATGATGAAAGGAGCTATGGAAGCTAACCTTTTGCTCAATTGTTCCGACATGTCTGTTTTAGAACGTCAAAGGGCTTACCTCAAGTCCCTTAATCCTGGCTTTGATTCTACTCTCACTGGTTTCTTCTCTGATTCTTCAATGATGAACGGTGGAGATATTGATGGCTTTTTGGAGACGGCAAGTTTGAATCTTCCAATGATTTACGGAGAGACGATGATTGAATCTGATTCAAGATTCTCACTTTCTCCTGAATCGACAATTGGGTCTGAAAATGTTAAGAAAAGGAAGTTTTATACAGAGACTAAGGTTAGTTCATGTGTAGTAGCTCTGTTTTTGAGATAGGAAAGCTAAAAGTTTGAGACTTGCTTATCTGTTTCTGTGTTTTTTTGTTTTAGGATTGTAATGAGAAGAAGAAGATGATGATGATGAATAGAGAAGAGGAAGAAGAAGAAGAAGAGAAGTCGAAGATAACAGAGCAAAACAATGAGAGCACTAAAAGCAATAAGAAGATGAAAAGTAAAGCAAAGAATGAAGAAAACAATTGCTCTAATGATTCATCTAAAGTGACTAAAGAGTTGCAGAAATCAGATTATATTCATGTTCGTGCACGACGAGGCCAAGCTACTGATAGTCACAGCATAGCAGAACGAGTTAGAAGAGAAAAAATCAGTGAGAGAATGAAGTTTTTGCAAGATTTGGTTCCTGGATGTGATAAGATTACAGGCAAAGCAGGGATGCTTGATGAAATCATTAACTATGTTCAGTCTCTTCAGAGACAAATTGAGGTCTGAAAATTTAGATTCAGTTATGTCTTTTTACTCTAATTATTCTGCATTGTCTTGTTGATATGTTATTCTAATATGTCTGATATTGTTTGCAACAGTTCTTATCGATGAAACTATCAGTTGTGACTCCAAGACCAGATTTTGATATAGATGACATTTTTGTTAAAGAGGTTAGTATTGATTAGTCTGTGTTTATATAAAAGTAAACTAAAAGGTTAAATAAATGTGCTAAATCATACGCCAACTGGATTTTAAAACCAGGTTGTTTCAACTCCAATGACTGTGGTACCATCTCCTGAAATGGTTAATTCCGGTTACTCTCATGAGATGGTTAATACCGGTTATTCACATGAGATGGTTAATTCCGGGTATGCTCATGCAATGGTTAATTCCGGTTATCTTCAGTTCAATCCAATGCAGCAAGTGGATACTAGTTCTGATCCACTGTCATGCTTCACTGTATGTTATCATTTTAACTATCTTTCATTAAGATCTATCATTTATTTAAGCTTCACTAATTTCTTAACATGTTTGATTATGTTACAGAATGGTCAAGCTCCTTCAATGTGGGACTCTAATGTGCAGAATCTTTACAACAATTTAGGAGTTTAATTAAGAACAATCCACATCTTAACAACATTCCTTAGCTATGGATATTTTTCAGGTATAATGGACATTTTATGTTTAAAGATAGAAGACAAGTTCAAATACAATAATCAAAACTTACAGAGAGAAGATTTGATTATGCAGGTTCTCTGGATGCAGACAACTTGTTTTTCAAGTGGGAGGATCAAATTCATATTATTTAATCAGAAAATAATCAAATTTATAGCTGTTATTTACTAATATCACTAGATTGACTTAAGATTCTCAGCCCATTGTTTTATGTTATCAAAGAGTGTATAGAATATTGTGTATAATTGCAAACCAGTTTTATTTCAATGTGCTCGTCTTTGTTGTGATCCATAGAATTTGTTTTGATATAATGCCATAAGTCCTCTGTATAAACAAACACGAAAATGAGACAAGAGACAAGTTGGCCTTCACAATCTGTCACTTAGACAAAGATTTTGTATACACTACTTGTCCTAATTGTTTCAAGGTAATTTAGCACAAAGATTATTTTAGAATTAGGTTGGAAAATTCGTATTAATAAGCAAGCAAAATGAATAACAAACATGTGGAGAAGTGCGTAGGTAAATTTTTAAGCTCGGGATCTAAATTTAGGCCTAGGTCTAAGAGACCGGTAGACTTGAACCCTTGTTCCTACATGACCTGATCAATCCGATCAGGCACTTGCCATCTATTTTCATCTAAGTCCCAAGTGTCTCTCCCTTTCGTTCGAGTGCCTCTCGCCTTTTATAAAGAGGTTTTGGTTTCATCCTCACATATTTGGTATGAGCTCTGAGCATACGAGTTCGGTTTGTCCTCGTACTTTATCTTGTAACTGCAGATGTCAAGCTTGTAAAGAACAGTTCATTGCTCGCCATAAATGCTACGTCGTACTGTGCCAGTGGACTCGCAACGAGAACCCACGAGTTAGGAACACTTGGTCTAGCTAAAGTTTTTCTCGTCATCAATGCGGATTGATTGCTATCTTAGGATCGTGGTTCCACCTCCAACACTAATCCATAGGAGTAGCCAAACACAGTTAATGCCTTGACGTTTAGTAAGCGTTGGTGTGGACAAAAACAAGTTAGCTTTTTATCTGATTGGTCGTATAAGAGATATGAGTTAAGACTAAAGGACCTTATGAGTTACAACCAACTGTAATTAACTTCGCTTAATTCACGGATTTTACGGAGATTGAGAAATGGAGGAAGAGAAGAAAAAGAGCAGAGTTTTGATCATCGGAGCAACAGGAAGATTAGGTCACTATTTGACCCGTTTCAGCATTGAATCGGGTCATCCGACTTTCGCTCTTATCAGAAACTCTACTTTCTCTGATCTTTCCAAATCCGATAAGCTGAAATCTCTCTCCGACCTCGGCGTTACTCTCCTCAAAGTCTCTCTCTCGATTTTATTCCTCATTGGGGTTCTTCTATAAGTTCTGATTGTTGGGAGAGTTTATGAGTTTTTACCAATATTTGGGGATGTTGCATATCTGAAAGTTTAGCCCTTTTTGATTTGGAAATTGGTTTATGGGTTTAGGGTTCATTGGAGGATGAAGGAAGCTTAGAAGAAGCAGTGAAGAAAGTAGATGTGGTTATCTCTGCAATTCCTTCAAAACATGTTCTTGATCAGAAACTCCTCATCAATGTCATCAAACAAGCTGGTTCCATCAAGGTATCTTCATATCTTAATCATGGTTTATAACATGTAGCAAGTTGTGGGCATAATTCTCATTTCTTTTGTATTGTTTGATCTTGTAATGAGCAATGGAAAGGAAGTTGTTGATAAGAGGATAGATCTCTGACTAATTAAGAGCATAATGTTGTGGGTTACTATGTGTAGAGGTTTATTCCTGCTGAATATGGAGCAAATCCGGATAAAACACAAGTCTCACATCTTGATCGTGGGTTCTATGCAAAGAAATCTGAGATTAGGCATTTGATAGAATCACAGGGCATTCCGCATACATACATTTGCTGCGGATTGTTCATGAGAATTCTACTTCCATCGCTTGTGCAACCAGGTTTTCAATCACCTCCAAAGGATAAAGTCACAGTTTTTGGAGATGGAAACGTCAAAGGTTTCACTTCTCTATCTTTTTGGCTCAATTCCTGAACTACAAGTTTCTGCAAATATACAATCTTGTGGTCTGAAATCTGAGTGTTTATTTCTTGGGTAGCTGTGTTCGTGGATGAGATTGATGTTGCAGCATTTACCATCAAAACTATCGATGATCCAAGAACACTGAATAAGACCTTGTACCTTAGACCACCTGGAAACGTATGCTCCATGAATGATCTTGTTGAGCTCTGGGAAAGTAAGATTGAGAAGAAGCTTGAGAAAACTTTTGTTACAGAAACTCAAGTTCTCAAGAAGATCGAAGGTTCATCATAACACCCATCAGCACATCTACTAACATTTGCTTTCAATTTGCAATACTTTTTAACTTCAGCTTTCTTTATCTATGATGCAGAAACTCCATATCCGGATAATATGGAGATGGTCTTCATATACTCTGTCTTTATCAAAGGAGATCACACATACTTCGACATCGAGTCTTGTGGTGGAGTGAATGGTACTGAGCTTTATCCTGATGTCAAATACGTGACCGTGAGCGAATTTCTTGATACTCTTCTCTAGAATTATAACCAAGTAACAAAGGGATCACACCTTGTCTCATTTCTCTCTACAGTATTAGATTGTCTATTTTTTAAGGAATTTATCTTTGCCCTACTGATCTGAGTTTGAGCTTTTGCGTGTAAGACGGCTTCTGTAATTCTGATGATGATTCAACTAAACATTCTATGAAGAGTTACATGGTATCAAGATTCAAGCCTTGAGTATGCTTCAGACCAGAGTGACATAAGTATGTTGATGGTAAAAGATTTATGAGATGTTATTAACATTGAAAATTAGACAATTACTTGAACAAGAGAAGATTAAAGATCAGATCATAAAACTTACTGTAGAGATTTTCAAAAGGAAAAGAACTTACGATAGAAGAAACAACACAAAAGGAAGCAACTATGGCACACAACGGAACACGTCGAATATTTTTTTAAGATTTATAATTAAATTTAAAAATGTGATCCTCGGAGTGTATAGTACGAGGTTATTAAGAGAAAGTAGTGGTCCAAGTTCTGTATATTTCGACAAAGACTAACCTTTGTTTCTCTGCCTCTTCTTATTGTTCTATTTTCATTTCTCTTAAAATAATGCATCTCCTTAAGACCTCTCTTCTCGGCTTCTTCAACCTTAATACAAACATATTTGCTTGAAGACAAAAATCGAACCTCGTCTTCGAGTTTCATTCTGTTCCTCCACATACCGGCCACCAACAGTGTAACATTTCTTTCTATCTCCACTTCAGTTTCAAGCATTTCAGCATCTTTAGACGCACTAGTGAGTTTTTGTGATCATTAATCTGATCTGGACCTTTGTATTTTACCATAATTGGTAGGAGAGATTTGATTATGTCTCTAATGAAGTCCAATGCCTTTTCTTGATTCCAGAGTATTATTTTATAGGTACAAATGTCTGATCAGGTTATGGGCTTAAGCAAGATTAAAACAAAAGGCTGTGTTCCTTGTTATGAATCTACCTGGTTGGGTCGTTGGACTCGTAGTAATACAGATACCAAGAGTCTTAAGAAGATTAACTTACGAGAAGATGGTCATCTACTGAAAAAGTCAACAGGTCCCGTGAAACTTAAAGGAAAGATGGTGAGTGAAGTCCTTGATCTATTTCCTAATCCTGATTCTGCTGTTCAAAATGTGGACGTTATACCTGATATGAACACAAAAGCGCCTATCGTTGCGGACAGAGACTCGATAGAGAGTGATGAAGGTGAAACAAGCAGATCAACTTCTCAAAGTAAAGATGTGGAACTCTTCCCAAACAACTACAATAACACAAAGTTGCTCAGCGAGTGCAAGCGAATATGGTCAGATTCTGAAACCAAAAGTAGATCACAGGTCAAGCGTTTGAAGGCATGTGCATCGGATTCTAGTAGAAATGAAACCAAGAGCATGATGGCTGTTGATGGACCATCAAGTCAGAAGGTGAATTACTTCTTCCACAGAGCATTTGGAATCAACAATCACAGCTCCAGAAGATATCAAAAACCCTCCACATCACAAATCAAGAATCTAAATATGAAAAGTGGAGGAGAAGTCGTTAACCCATGGATTCAGAGATGGTGTAAGAAAAAAACTGCTGAGACTCATGAAGCAGTACAAAAGCAAGATATTAACTCAAAGGGCACTGCACCAGAGAAACAGTTTCCAAGTGTTGCAGCAATGGCATTGATGGGGAAGGCTCTACGCAGTTTACACCCAAGTAGTCTTAAAAAAGCCAACTCCCTCTTCATTTGGAATGTGTGAGATCTAAGGCAGAAACATTAGTCATGCTCATCTTGGTGATGTCAGAAAAACAATACAAAACTAAAATCTATTAAAATAAGCTAGGATTTGTGTCTGCAAAAATGATATGTATCAATTCTTGTTACCCCAATGTAATTTATAAGTATTGCTACTTCAACTATATTGCTTCAAAACATTACTTTGAACACTAAAATATAATCTTTTTCATATTCTCATAGAATTACGTAGTAGAATTCCAAAGCACGCAAATAAAGATGCAGAACTGCAGATGATGGTTCATAGCGACATTAGAAAAAAGATAGATCAAAAACGAAAACAATGGAAAGAAGCTAGCCATGCGTTGCCCTAGTGTAGATCTGTTGGCTTGAGTGAGCAGAGACCATCCTGATCGTTCCCTTGGCCATCAATTCTCTGATCGCTCTCCTAGCAAGCGATCCATTGATCTGTACCAAAACACAAGCTAGAGTCAAAACTAGGAAAAATTGAGAAGCTATGTGTGTTCAACGTTTAGACACCAAAGACTAAAGAGATCAACAGAAAAATCTTCCTACATAAGGTGCCGTAACTAATAAGGAGAATTGGCCAACACTACACAAGCATCACTAAAAACACTCTTTAGACTACTATCTCCTTACTAAACTGTTAGAGACTCATACGCAAAACGATAACAAGATGATTATAAAGAAGCATTGATCAAGACCTCAAATCAAAGTTATCAAGTACATGACCACCTTTGATGTTATCTATCAATTTGCCAACACAACTAATGAGTCACCAATGGATTATATCAGACAAAAGCTTCAAACTTTGGAACATCAAAGGGAGAGAAGATCAAATCTTTTACCCTCAAACGGTCGGAGAGAATGGAAGGAGTGATCAATTTGAACTTGGGAGCTTCAGAGAGAAGCTTGTCATATGTTGCTTGGTCAAACAGAACCATGTTGTTCACTTTCTCCTTTTGCTTTCCCTTGCTCCACTTCTGTAATTCACAAGAACAACAATCATCACCAGGATCAGTGTGTATTCCCAGATCAAAAAAGAAAACAAAACTATGGCTCAAAAACAGGTAATTGGGAGAGAAAAGCTAGGATTTTTAAGAGAAAAGGTGACCTTCTTCTTTTGCTTGCCGCCACCGGATTTGGCGGGTTTAGAAGACGGAGGAGGTTGAGCTTTCTTTGGTGCCTAGAATCAGATAGAAAAGCCATTGTAACTTGTAAGTAAGATCATCACAAAACATGAAGAGAGAATTGGAGAGTGAAGAGAGTACACACCATTGGATCTGGGTGGACAAAGGAGTGGTGCGGCGCTACAATGAAGAACTACGAATTAAAACCCTAAAGGCAGAGTCTTTCTTCTTTCACAGGGAAATACTTTAATTTGTCTTTATTAATTAACAATTTACTGTCTCAAATTATGTATTTTTTTGTTTTTGTTAACAAGTATTTCGGATCAAGCTATAGACCATATCGTTTGAATCAAATGAAAATATTCATTCTTGAACTAATTGAGATCGATATCGAGTACAATAGCAAAATGATTGTTGATCCTTAAACTTTTTATTTAATTTAAGAATTGTAAATAATATGTATTATAATTAGGGAGTGTATTATTGAATGAGAATGAATCTCTTTGTGGCTTTGATTCTTCTTCGTTTATTGTTGAACAGCCCATTGATTTCGCTTCATCACATCAATCATCGTAAATGTTAATTGGCTTGATGTTTTCTTTTATTTTGTTGTCAATTTTCTGTGATTGGCTCAGTCGTTAATCATGTGTTTTCATATCAATCGTTATAAATGTTGTCTAGCTCGCCTGTCTTGTCCGTGATTCACCTCGTTCCATCAGTGACGAGGTAACTTGCATATTACGAACCTTCTTTGATCTGAATTTTACTATAGCTCTTTGTCCAATGAATCTAACCATTTTGGGTATCACCAATAATTATTTGATTTCATATGTTTTTTATTTTTGGTTAGATGGACAAGATCTAACAATATCATTTGTGGCAGATATAACTTATTAAGATAGAATAAATTCAGATAGAAAAGATAATCAACTATTTGAGCGAAGGTATTTTCTGTTTTCATATGTTTTTTTGTTAACTAGACTAATAAAATTCAATTCACATCTCAAATATCTTTAAAACTTTTTAAATTTTTCGTGCAGTAAAGTAGAATAAAACTAACCATAGAATATAACGGATTTGCAGATGGTTTTTATCTTAGTAGTAAATAGTAAGTTCATAAAATATAGACGCATTTACATAACTAGAAATTGAGTTTCACCGTCTAGGAACTTGATTACTGGCCCGCCAATTATGGCCGAATATTAAAAAAAAATGTAAAGGATTTGTGCAACTATTCATCTCACACCCTATATCATATTTGGGCTCAAGTCTCGTTGGGCTTTTGAATTGGACTTATTACTTGGGTTAGTTACACAAGCTAAGTAATTTGTAGATAATGTGTTTGAATAGAACCATATATTGCAGAATCAAATTAAAGCCTACTTAGCACAATGAGGACCATACGTATGTGACTTTTTTCCCTTACGATGGACCCATACATACTTACATGAGTTCCACCTTTTCTTTACAAGTAATTAGGTGCAAGAGGATGATAAAAGTCTATGAAACAAACATTGGATAATTTAAATAAATTGAAGAGATTTATAAACTTAGTCAGCCACCATATAATTTGAAAATTTTCTTTTTAAAACGAATCATGCCCATATCGAAAAGTATATGAGGTGAGTCAAAAAAAATTAAAAGAAAGAGAAGTTGATTGCATTGTCTTAAGAAAATATACGAAAAAGTAAAGTTAAAGTTGATAAATTATTAAAGACGAACCCCACGAAAAGTGTATAATCTTGAGAATGTCTTAGTGAAGAAGCAAAATCACTCTCATTAAGTGTTTCATATTGTCAATTTGGGCTTTTATGTTAGACGATAATCTATAAATCTTTGCCACATAATATGTATTATTAGTAAAATGTATATTCTAATGTTTTTTTCTTTATTTTTGTGGAATGTTACGTTAGTTAAGAAAACAAGCTTCTTGATATGTGATGCATAGCAAATAATAATAAAAATAAAAATTTGATAATGAATTCATTTCACTATACTAATATGTTAATATGTTGTTTTATACTTCACCGGCTTTAGAATTCTCCCAATGTATACTACAGTTAATTAGTAATACACTTCTTCTTATTCTTTTTGTTAATATTGGACCAAAACTGGTCAGTTCGTTAACCAAATTTCTACATAATGTAAGCAGTAAGATTCGATCCCAAGATATGCAAATGTACCTCTTTTAGTAGACTTACCATTTACCATTAGACTAAATATCACTTACTAATGCACTTCTTTGAGAACGACAAAAAAAACTTACATATATAACTTAATTTCCTTCTTATCTTGATGAAACATTAAAGTGAATTAGTAGCTTTAATAAATTTCCTTAAATAGATGTGATCATCTATAACTTAAACTCTTCTTTTTTTAAGTGCTTAATAACATTCAATCTCAATCCATAATGGCCTCTCAACTTTATTTTTAAGGAGTTAATTGTGGCCTTTGAGTTAGCATTGCCTCTTATTTTTTACCTTTTCAAAGAGTATCAAAATGAAATTTAAAAAGAAAAGGAAAAAAAGAAAAGATGGTTACTATCAAATTCCTTTTCTTTTCGACCAAAAACTTTCTATCGACAATGTCTATTCATATCAACAGTAGTATATAGTTTTTACAGTTAGACATTTCGTAATTGGACATTGGGAGATATTAAGTCTACCGTCTCACGTTTACGTAATCTTATAGTTTTTATAGTTGCATACTAACTAAAGACATGATGCTCATATTTATACGGTCGATTAGGTTTAGGGTTTGAAACTGCACTAGCCGTTCTGATCTAAAACTGGTAAAATTTGTGTTTTAGGCACTAAATTTTATCATTAATTTAAAAGTCATCAAAATTCATTAATGTCTATATAGTGTAGTGGATATGCATGCCTTTCAGTGTAAAATATGTTGTGTTCAATGCCCATCAATGCATTGTTTTGTAATTTTTTTATTTAACTATTTATTATAATATGGATCGCAGAACATCAAACTTTTATTTTGTTTTAGGCAAGGATTCATATTGGACCAGCCCTGAAGCTGATTATCTTGTCTTCTAAATTGGTAATTTACATAAAATTACAAAAACTTTTACAGATCTTCCAATATCTTTATGTGCCACTTTTTCATATTATATATTTTTTTTTGTTTTATACAAGATTATATGTGTAATAATGTAAAACATAGTGGGAAGAAAATATGGAATATATACGATATCAAAATATTTAGGAAATCGAATAAATGATGAAACAAATGAGCGAATGTGAAGAAGAAGATGTGACTAGTCATGACCTCATGGGCGATGAGCAAATAGCTAGGATAGCTTTTGGGAGCATTCATAATATTTTTGTGGATAAAGTTATATACAAAAGTAACCAAATACTGTTCACAATTAAAAGTAAAATATTTAGATGTTTTTCCAAAAAAATAAAAATCCTCAAAAGAATAAATTTTCTACATTTCATTGCAATAAAACAGATAAAAATAAGAACCTTTTATTTTGAATAATGACTATCGTAAAGTGGTATTTAGCTTAGTGGTAGGTGGTAAGTCTATTAAAGATAGATACACTTGCATATTTTGAGATCGAATTCTGCCGATTGCATTATGTAGGAATTTGACTATAATGTTGACAAAAACAGAATAATAGATATTATTTCCATAGTCTATAAATAACAAGTGTAAGCAAACTCAATTCCACACTTACTAGACAAACACACCAAATATATAGAATACAAATATAACAAAAACGGAGTCCATTAAATCAATATTCCTCTGTTTCTATCATCTTTGCTTCAATGAAACATAAATGCACTAATTGGTCGTTCTTCACTATGCCTATTCTTCTTCATCCTCTATTCTCTCTTGATGGCTTCTCACTTCTTATCCAACAATCTCACTTCTTCCTAGTGACTTAAAATCTCTTTAAGTCTCTTTTTCTTGCTTTGTTCTGTGTTATCTTTTTGCAAGAGATCATCTTAATGGATTCTATTAAGTTTCAACACTTGAAGATGGAGAAATCTAGAGGATTCTTAAACTTTCAAGCAATAAGATCATTCAAAAACATTTTCAGATTGATTGAGTTGTTTCTTCTTCTAATCTTCATCTCCAAACTCTCTTTCCCTTCTGTGAAACTCTCTGGAGACATTTTCAGAGAAGTAGCAGAGTTTCTCATTAGTCCTAGATTCGTTTTCTTCGTCGGAAATGCAATTGTAATTACTCTTTTTGCTAAATCCGGACGACAAAACTCGAGTCACGAGCCTTCAAAGACAACAACAGAAGCTACAAGTAACGATCTCTACCAAGAGTTTCTTCACAAGAGTGAGAAGTCGAGATTTGAAGCTTATGAGACAAAACCAGAACAAGTGAAGAAACCATGTGAAGTGAAAAGGGTTAGTTTTGGAAGAAGCCAATCGCATAAAGTGTTTAAGGAGAGTACAAATGGTGAAAAAACCATGAAGAGGTATGTATCAGAGAAGTCTCTAAGGATTTGTGACTCAGAGAAGAAAGTAGTTGTGAGAGTTAAGAAACCAGAAGATGGAATGAGTAATGAACAATTTAGGACTAAGATTGAAGCTTTCATTGCTAGACAAAAGAGGATTCAAAAGGACGAAGATCACTTGATAATCTAAGATTTTTCTTTGTTAGAGAATGTTTATTTCTGTTTAATTTTAGTTTACTTATGAATGGTATATTTCATTATCTTGTAGCATTGTCTTTTATCTTAACTCTTTGTAAACCTTAAAGGTTTGTTTAAAGTAAATACAGCAAATGTAATATTGAATGCTACGCCTGACGAGTTAAATTGTCACATTAAATGAGATTATACTGTTTGAAAATTAATAACCACTACAAATTATTACAACTTGCACTTGAGTTTTTATTATGTATAGCCTCTTATTGACACAATTGTTGACAAAAAAATTAATAAAATTTCTAGATTCGTAGTTAAGTTTTTGGTTTAATTATAATATATCGATAAATTAATAATTAATATAAATTAATAAAACAATTATGGTCCCAACATTATTAAGCTATAAAATTTTGCATATATCTGATATATATCAATTTTAAATAGTTAACGACTATGTGAGGTTAAATAATTTCACATTCCAAATCATTCTAGTTATCTAAGCTAACTTGTAAATTATGATTTAATTAATTTCATGAAAGATAATTACAAATTAGAATTAAACGTCAATTTGATTTTTTTACAAGTCTGCAGATGGTTTATAGTCTAGTGGCAAGTGATAAATCGAGTCTCGTTGCCTATATTATATAAGAATTTGAGTACTCGACCAGTCAGTTGTAACTCTATATTATATAAAAAAAAAAAATTAGATATCTTTTAGTGATGCCAATAGGACAAAATATTCCATATTTACAGCGGATAAGTATATATGAACCAATGTAATGATATTCCCGAATTTACTAATCTTTTAAGATCTACATAAAAACGAATAATATATGAAGAAAAAAAAGTAAATGATATTAAATCACAGAATCGAACCTCAAAATTAGGTTTGATGTAATATAAAGACGTGATTAGTTACGCTAAAGTGTTGAATATTCGATATACTAATTCGATATACTAAGCATCTCACACAAAACTCATCTATTAACTAGCATCGGAAACATAAACATACATACTTCAAAGACTTCACAGAGTCATGTTTGTTCTAATTTATATTGTTAGGAATTAGGAGTTTATGGAGTTTTATTATGAATTGAGTTTTGTGTATTATTAATGGGCATGAAACGGTTTAGGCCATATATAAAATCTATCAAAAAAAGGGGTTCAGATTATACACAACGGTTCATAAGATATCAAAGAAAAGAATTATAAATTGAATCAGCGTGCTACCAGAAAAGTAAACGATATACGTTAATTTAGAGAGAATCGATTTGCGTAATAACAAAGATATTCATCTTACTTAATCTGAAGGTAATGAAGAAATCAAAATATTCAGAAAACCTATAAAGAAAAAGAGATTTATAAGTATGGAACGGACAAAACCAATGCGCCATAAGTGATCACATTAGAAACTACACGATAAGAATTAACTAGTCTTGTAATTGAGGGATAGTTTGGCTCTTAGCAAACAAATTGTTTTTTTCTTTGCATCTGAATCGTCTAAATCTCATTCTTATTTCTAATTGTTTGTTTATACGTATACAACCGATAATAAAATAGTAAAATAAAAATAGGGTGAGAAAGTAAGTGACGTGGGAGGAACAAGTATCTGAAAAGGTGAAGAGACAAGATATGCTGAGATGAGAAAAGATTGATGCCAAATCTAAACCAAAACACGAAATATACACGTGAGATTAGCATCTAACCTCTGACCAACCAATCTTATATTATTATACAATACTCGTACATATCTCTTATTGCTTTACTCATTCTTTTATACGTTTCACTTGCATGCGTGGTTAGTTATGAATAATTCAACTTTTCTAATAGATATACAAAAGTGTTATAAAGTTTGCTTAATTATCTTCATTTGTCCTTATCATTTCATACATCAAAAATGAGGTTGTATAGCTATAAAAAATCTTGAGTTAAATATATAATTTCAATTGAAATTAAGAGATATTGACCTATACATTTTGGATCGAACCTGCTTTATTTTATAGTCACCATAAAAAAAACAAAAAATGTCCAAAAGATGCATACATGACAAGATTGAGGAAGCAGAATTTATACGATAAAATGTATTGTCCATTTAAGAGTCATCAGCAGCATCTCATTCATTAGTTCTTCCTTCTTGCATAGACAAAACATCACTTAGAATCATTCCTTTAGCATAATTTATCTATTATTATTATTATTATTATTATTATTATTATTATTATTATTATTATTATTATAAGAATCTAACTAAGGTTCCTCATTAGAATTGTCTAGATATTTTGGTAAATGAAATCAATTCTCTTTGGATAATTCGATGTAGACTATCCAATATTCACATCGATTTTGCATCGTCTCAGATCTATGCATATGGCTTGTAAATAGTTTTAGCTAAGCTATATGAGTCTAATTTATATTTTTTTCAAAATTAAATCACATAATATAAGTAAGTGATCTTTAATCTAGTGATTGGTGGTAAGTCTATTAAAAATATATTTGTATATTTAAGGATTAAATTCTGTCACATGTATTATGCAGGAATTTGGCTAATAGATCTTGCCAGTTGTGGCTCGACAAAAGAAATCACATAATATAAAGATGGTAATCAGAAGTTATCATATCAAGTATAGAAATTGGTCTACTATATTGTTTCTTACAAGTAAATCATATTTGGAAAATTATAAACATAAAAAAAAATTAACTAAAATTCATAGAGATTCTCCTATAAAAGTATTCAGTTATGAAATAACTATTGTCTTAAATTATATTCCATTTTTTTGTTAATGTTAATATTGGAGCACAATATCTGACCTATTAGCCAAATTCCTACATAAATTTTATAACCGGTGCATCGATTTTTAATTATGCATATACGTTTGTCTTTAACGAACTTACCACCAGCCACTAGATTAAACTTCCTCCAATTAAATTCCAATTTGATTTGGTTCATAATATTACTTTCTTATTCCAAACGATTTGATTCTCCACTTGGTTAAAACAAATTACACTATTAAGACAAAAGAAAATATACTGAAAAAAATTATACTGTCAAACAAAAACAAATACTTAAATAGAGGGAATCTATGGATAAATATAGAATTTAGATATAATAAATTAATAACACCAATAGATGAAGTGTGTTTGTGCTTAAAATAAAATATATCTAAAATAACTCTGTTCTGTTTTGGGGGCTAAACTGCCATTTTCATATCTATTTTCTTGTGAGGATCATAGCCAATGAGCTCAAAATCAGCTGCAACAAAAGAATCTATGTGTTTCTTCTCTGGATTTATCTTCAAAACCTGTAAAAATTTATAAGGATGTATTGATCAAACTTAAACAAGAGCAAGTGTGAGCAAACATATGTCTTGTATATACTCACAGGAAAAGGTTTTGGTGGGTTCTCAAGTTGCTCTTGCAGAGGCTTCACATGGTTCTTGTAAACATGAGCATCTCCAATCACATGGATAAAGTCACCAGGAACAAGATCTGCGTAATGTCAACAAAATATCAATACATGACCGATTCATTATCATAATTAACTCTCTTTTTGTAAAGGAAATTTGAACTTTACCACAGACGTGAGCGAGAATGCAAGTAAGAAGGGAGTACGAGGCGATGTTAAACGGTACGCCGAGTCCCATATCAGCTGAGCGCTGATACATTTGACATGAAAGTTCTCCGTTTGCAACATAAAACTGTGCAAACATGTGGCATGGAGGGAGTGCCATCTGCTTAAGATCAGAAGGATTCCAAGCTGACATTATAATGCGTCGATCATCAGGATTATTCTTGATCTTGTTAATTACGTCTAAGAGCTGATCAAATCCTTGGCCAGTATAATCAGCATGCATATTTGTGTACCTGTAGACACGTGATTAACGAAATGTCACAAGAGAGAAACATGATTTGCCAAAACTCAGAATAACCAAGAGATAACAGAGAAGCTACTGACTTAGCACCAAAGTGCCTCCATTGAAATCCATAAACGGGTCCAAGGTCACCTTCCTCTCTCTCAGTCAATCCAATTCTGAAAACAAAAGTGTTCAGTTTACCAGTGTGATGGTCATACAGTTTCTGACTTTTGAAAGGAGAAGGCTAATTGGAGTTTACCCATCAAGATAGGCTCTTGAAGCGTTCCCATCCCATATATGGATACCCTTTTCTTGAAGTACCTGTCACTTACACAAACTTATCAGGAAAACAATATAATTCATTTGCATATGCTCCAACTCTGGTTCAATCACAGTGGTTAATGCATGACAATGATGATAAACGAACTGTTCTCTTACTTTGGCATTGGTTGAACCGCTTATGAACCATATAAGTTCTTCAACAACACCTCTCCAGAATACTCTCTGCAAATGATCTTGTAAGCTTGGATACGGAGAGACGACAAACCAAACTTAATGTAAAGGTGAGCATACCTTTGTAGTAAGAAGCGGGAAATTTCTGCGTAAATTAAATTTCATCTGTGAATCCAAAGATATCAGGATCAGTTAACTTTGATAAGCAAACCAGAAAAAGACTTCCAATAACATATTAAGAGGTAGTACATTACCTGGCAACCAAATTTAGACAATGTACCAGTCCCTGTCCTATCGTCCTTTACGTTTCCATTTAGGATTATATCATTGACCATATTCAAGTAGAGAAATTCCTCATGCCGATAAAAAATCACCTTAGGAAGAAAAGAGGAAAATCGCTTCCAATCAACTTGAAGGGCCTTTGACCCATCATTCTCATCAGATGATTCACCAGCAGAAGAACTCTTTACACGAACATAAGTCGTAAAGCAAAATCGAAGTCCATTTTCACATATTGGAAACGAAGAACACCAAGGCTGATACGCAGAAGTGTCAACAGCAGGAATAAATGTATCACAGTCAATACTTGTATCAATCTCCGTTAAGTGGATGGCTTCACAACTCGGTCTATTCAACGATTCCCTACAAAACGACAACCATCAAGACGTTCAAAGGAAAATAAAAGGAAGAAAAAAGAGAAACTCTTGAGCAAAGAACACACACCTCAATATGTCACCACCTCCTATTATAAACACCTTGTCAACGGACAGACTATACGGAGGTGCAGCTAATAAATCAAGAGCAGAATCTATGCTACTGCAAGTTACAACATTTTCAGTGTTGGCTATCTCAAAAGCGCCAGAACGAGTTAAAACAACGTTGAGACGACCAGCGAGTGGCCTATGCTTTGTGGGAATGGACTCCCATGTTTTCCTACCCATTACAACAGCGTTCTTCTTAGCGGAATCCGAAGTAGTCAGAGTTATATCCTTAAAGAATTTGAGATCGGTAGGTAAATTCCAGGGAAGTTTTCCATCTTTACCAATACCCATATCCTTGGTTGCAGCTACCACAACTTGGTAAGTTCTCTGAAGCATTGAAGCAGTGACCACCTTTCCATCGAGAGTGCTTGCCATGGTCGATATCGAAACCTTGAAATTGTTTGCCAATAAGGATGACTTTGAAGAAAATTTACAGAACCACCTTTGAGATAAAGGCAGAAATGCCTGAGGATTAAACACAAACAGAAGTTGAGAAGATCAAAAAGCTATGCAACAGAGCAAAAACCAAGTAAAATTCGAGAAAGTCAAGTTCACCACTGACCGATTTAAACGCTAAACGTAGAATCTTTGCGAAATGAAGCACACACCTACAAGAGAAACCAAAAATTTCAGACGAAACCAGTCAAAACTGGGTACTTCGACGTGTCTGAAAAATGAGATAAGCCCCTGAATCGACTGAAACAAATTCTGTATTCAAACTGATATTACACAACCAGACAGAATTCACATCCCAAATCCCAATCCAAAACCCTAACCTCGAAATAGAATCAAGCGCATAGAGGATTCAAAGAGGAGTTACAAAATCTGAGATTCCGGCAGTGTAGAGAAACACCGCGTCTTGGCCGCTCGAGGATTTCAGAATATACAAACAGCGGGAGATGAAGGCTAATCGCTGACTCGTTTCGAACATATAATGGGCCTAAAATGGGCTCATCACAGGCCCTTTATTGCTAACTTAAAGATATTTACACTGTTGGGTTTCAATTTTTCATTATTCTGTTTTTAACCCGCAAGTTTACTATTATGCTTTTTGATCCCAGATAACTTGAGGTTTTTCATCCAATAATTAAAATTAATTCGATATATTTAATCAATTAATAATGGATTCAAAATGTTATAAGAACATGGATAAACGATTCCAAAGTTAACTTTTAACAACTAGTGAATATTTAAATAATTTTTCATATGTATCACATATAATTAGATCGAATTATGGCTTTATTAAACCTATAATGACGCCATTAACATATAATTGTGAATGATATATATGAACAAATAAAACAATCATGTAACTCAGCACCGTCTGTGGAGAATATCGGCATGTGATGACGGAAAATATTATATAGAAATTAAAAAAACTATTTGAATCTAACAAAAATACAATTATTTGTTTTTAAAAATCAAGAATCTTTGTTATTGTTCATAAAAAATATTAAATATTTTTGTCTTGTTTACAATAAACCAAATTCACTGTATGTATAATGTTTAAATTTGGTTAGATAAGATTTTGTGTATACAAATAAAAACAATATCATGAGATGCTTTAGTTGACAAAATTGTTGAAGTAGTGGAATGCATTTCGCCTAAAACAAAGACAAATATATCTCTCATAAACATTTTATTTACTTATAAAAGATTAGTTGTTAATTATAATATGACTGCATTTAATAAATTAATAATTGGAAATTGATTTATTTCTATATTATTTTAGATATGTTCAAAAAATTAGGACATTGTCAATATATAGATTGTTAGAATCAGAACTCACAATAGTTGTCTACATGTTTCAAATGAGCCTCTCCATTATCTTCAACCTCTCTTAACTCTTATCAAACACTCTTCTCCATTAAGGTAAATTAAATTTCTCTCTAGCTTGACAAACCAGGTTTGCTCTTTGGAGTCTTTTGTTTTTGATACTTTAGATTCATCTGAGTTTGATCTAAAACTTGTGTTGAATGATCTTATAACAATATTGTCTTTGTAGGTATTCGATTGCTGTGTGTGCATTCAAGCTTATCTAACCATGGCTGAGACCAAACCTGGTTAGTAGATTTCATTATTGAGACCAAACATATGTAATGATATCTTAAAGACTAATAAAGATTGAATCTGTTGAATTAGAAATAGAGATGACAGAGGAAGAGAGGAAGATAGTGAAGATGTGTTCACTGAAGAAGAAAGCGATCAATGCATCAAACAGATTTAAGAACTCATTTAAGAAAAAAGGTCGAAGAAGCAGTAGCAGAGTTATGTCTGTTCCGATTGATGATGACATTGATGCAGAAGATCTTCAAGCTCTTGATGCTTTTCGTCAAGCTCTTGTTCTTGATGAGCTTTTGCCATCTAATCTCGATGATCTTCACACGATGCTTAGGTATTAAATCTTTTTTTTTCTTATTATTCTTATTCAATCTCTTTTGATTTTTTTACCTTAATTAAGAGAGTTATTATTAGAAGAAAAAAAGGGTTTGATTGTGTTTTAAAACAAATGATTTGAATTAACATTTCTGTTTGACCAGGCAATTTAATTAACATTTTGAAAAAAAAAACGTTATTTTCAACATCATTCATATCAAATCAACATCTTAGACCAAATTTAAGGTTAGGCTTGGATTCATTACAAAGTTTAATTAAATTTAGACAAATTATTAGGCTGGTAGCCAACTCTTTGGTTACGGTTAGGTTACATAATAATCAAAATCTAATACTAAATAAATAAGATTTAAAAGCTTTTAAAGAAATGGAAAAATAAAATAATCGCTTAAGAGAAGTATCTTTGCTGGCTTCCCCATCTAAATTCGGATTCAATAGTGGTACGTGAAATTTTAGGGGATTTTGAGAAGTTGGTCTTGTCGATCCAGTTGTTCGACAAAAAAAATAGTCTAGTTGTCAAAAATACTTTTGAGTATCCTATATTGTTTGGTACATGTTATAATGCTTTTATCATATTATTATATGGAATTTTATCAATAAGAATAATGTTTTTGTATTAAATATAAACAGATTTTTGAGAGCAAGAAAGTTTGACATTGAAAAAGCTAAGCAAATGTGGAGCGACATGATTCAATGGAGGAAAGAATTCGGTGCAGACACAATCATCGACGATTTTGAGTTCGAAGAAATCGATGAAGTGATGAAACATTATCCTCAAGCTTATCATGGAGTAGACAAGGACGGTAGACCAGTTTACATTGAGAGATTAGGTCAAATTGATGCTAACAAGTTACTCCAAGTGACAACAATGGATCGATATGTCAAATATCATGTCAAAGAGTTCGAGAAGACTTTTAAGATCAAGTTCCCTGCTTGTTCTGTCGCAGCTAAAAAGCACATTGATCAGAGCACAACTATTCTTGACGTTCAAGGCGTGGTACGTATGATAAATCCATGCCTTAGTCTTTATGAATCCAAAACTAAAAATATTGTAAATTATGGGTTTCCAACACGGGATATATCTATTTGCCCTCTCGAGATGTGGGTAAATATTAGTCTAAATCCACAATCTTGGAGATACGAGTGGAGAGATTCGTATGTTATATATAGAACTAAATTTCTTTCCAATGTGGGATATTCTTCACAAAATGTTGATTGTGTGCGTTTTTTCGGAGTGATTAGGGGCTTAAGAACTTCAGCAAATCTGCAAGAGAGCTTCTTCAAAGACTTCTTAAGATTGATAATGATAATTACCCTGAGGTATATACACTTTGATCTTCATTATTAAACTCTTAACTTTGTAAAGAACATGTAGCTAGTTAATTTGACATTGAGTTCCGGTTTATATTGTAGACGTTGAACCGGATGTTCATTATCAATGCTGGGTCTGGATTTAGGTTGTTGTGGAGCACAGTTAAATCGTTTCTGGATCCAAAGACTACTTCTAAGATTCATGTTCTTGGGAACAAATACCAGAGCAAATTGCTTGAAGTCATCGATGCTAGGTAATGATATCACTCGTCTCTGAAATCGTTAAATTCGACACACAGAACATTCATTAAATGATGTATATTCTGAACAGTGAGTTACCAGAGTTCTTTGGAGGCTCTTGCACTTGTGAAGACAGAGGAGGTTGTATGCGTTCTGACAAAGGTCCATGGAATGATCCTGAAGTTCTCAAGGTAAACCAAAAATCTTCATATTGCTTAATTTGAAACTGAAATCAAATCTACATTCTAAAACATGTATTAAATGGATGTAGATGGCTATTAACCGTGAAGCTAAGTGCTCTCCGATTTCAGAAGATGAACACAAGCATGTAGACCAAGGAATATCAACTAAGTCAGTTCTTCAAGTAAGTCAAAGCCCAATAATATCTTCAAGATCAGCTAATTACAACAAGCTTACTGAGATTCTTTGTTAAATCCGCAGAGTCTTCAGGAAAACAAGAAGAAATCTGGTGAAGACAATGTCCATGAAAAGCAAATCGCAACCATTGACAAGTCAATGGATATGGCATGGCCTGCAAAAACTCAGAAACCTGACAATTTTCTGATCTCTAAAGGTATGTTTTACGGACTCATGATTAAACAAAAGAAAGTTGTTTCTTCTCTAACAAGTAACTAATAATGTTTAGGGTTAGAGTGTTACGTGAGGAAGGGGGCACCAAAGAAAAATGATGGACTACTTGTGGGAGGAGTCATGGCCTTTGTGATGGGAATAGTTGCGATGGTTAAGCTATCAAAAGACGTTCCACGTAAACTCACTGAAGCTGCTTTATACGGAAACTCAGTCTGTTATGAAGAAGCTACAATGTCTAAGCAGAATCAATCTCAATTCGCAGCACCAGTCACAAGCTCTGAGTATATGTTGATGGTGAAACGTATGGCTGAGCTTGAAGATAAATGTATGTTCCTTGACATGAAACCAGCTTATGTCGATTCCGAGAAAGAAGAGAAACTTCAAGCCGCTCTTAACCGTGTTCAAGTCCTTGAACAAGAGTTAACTGAAACCAAGAAGGTACTACAAAATCTAAACAACCAAATCTGATTCATAACCTATAAATCGTTGATTGAGTTTGGTTCTATGTTTTGGTCTAGGCTTTGGACGAAGCTCTTGTGAGCCAGAAGGAGATTTTGGCATACATAGAGAAAAAGAAGAAGAAGAAGAAGCTGGTAAGAACAAAACATTCATAAACACTTTTGTTTCCATTCATGTAAATACTGAAACTGTTGAAGTTTTTGCAGTTTTTCGGATTCTAAATTGGCTAAAGGAAAGAAGATGAGAGCATCATAAAGTAATAGGCTGCATTATCAAATTGAGAGTTTCTTTGTGATATAATTTGGTTTTTTCAAATGAGAAATACATTCAGCTTCAAAGTAACAGACTTGTACATTTATCTGAAGTGAAACTGTTAAATTTGTTTTTGTCGGTAACATCATTGTTTGTGCGTGCATTTGCAAATTTCTCTTTAAACTTTTTTTTGTGACTTTATCCATGTGATTAACGATAATATACATTTGGTATTGAGTTTGTATTATAAATATCACGATTTGTAACATATTCAGTTATCTATTTGTAAATTCAAATGTGATGGATTTTTGGATCTTAGCCACTATACATATGTATCTTTTTCGTCTGAATTCAACTTCAGATAGTCATGTGTATAAGGTTTAAAGTTTTGGGATTTGAGCTTTGAATGGGAAATTATTGATTCTTTCCATAACTCAAACTGGAAATCCTTAATTATCACGGTGAATTACATGTTTATATGGAGTTGAACTCCGGTAGAAAAAAGTATTAACTATTTTTGTTTCAATATTGGGCCACAACCGACCACTCATTAGCCAAATTCCTACATAATATAGACAGTAAAACTCAATCCCTCATTGTATAATGGTGTCTACCTTTATTGGACTCGTTGTATGATGGTGTCTACCTTTATTGGACTTACTACATGCCACTATACTAAGTTTATTTCACAGACATTAACCATTTAGCCCGACTTATTTCGTGACAAATATTGGGTATGATTGATAATGGCTTTGGTTGCTCTACAGAGCAAAAATCTTTCCATATCATTTAAATTGAACCAATCATGTTTTAAATTTATTTTTAGCTTTCATTGCTCTGGAAAGCCAATTTTTTATTTATGGAATATTTTTGGCTGTAGAAAGCAAAAAACTTAGAGCCAAAATTCATGAACTTTACAAATATAAATTCTTACAGCAAAAAAATCTACAGCAAAAAAAGTTTACAGCAAAAAAATCTACAGCCGAATACCCTACAGCCGAAATCTTATAACAAAAAACTAAAAGCTACCGCTTTTACCTATCGGTCCCATTATATATACATATATATGTGGGGTGTATAGTTTGGTCATGTGATTGCAAAAGATAGAACACAAAATTGATTTTTGTTTCCTTATATTGCATTTACGTTTATTGCTACACTTCGTTGAGTCCTTTCACTTTCGTTGTCTTCCTTTTAATTGTCCCCACTCAAAAGATTATATACACCTTCCATGATTTTTACGGATCATATTTTCCTCCAACAATATAATTTTTTCTTATATATTTTATAATTATTTATATACAACAATGAAAGCACCTTCTCCATCGATATTCATATATGTATTTGATAAAGTAAAAGTTAGATAATCTAAAATAAACTTGTTGCCAAAGGGGTTTGGTTTCTAGTAACAACATTAAAAGGAGATTAAAGGAAACACATGTGGAAATATCAACCAAATCATTTGGATTTTCTCTTAATATATATCTTTCTTCAAGTTTTTCAACTTGAATTTGGTGGCAGGAAATAAGTTCATTAAAGATAGGTGCACTTATCTAATGCACTTATATTATGTAGATTGTAAGTCCCAACACTTATATTATATAGAAATTTGACTAATTGGTCGGTCTGTTGTGGTTCAATGTTAACAAAAAAACGTAAATTATAGCAGATTTTGATAGGTAGAGATAGTGATATAACCATAAATTCAAACTATGGTTAGTAGCCACTGTAAAAATAATAATTGTACTTTGGGATTAAAATATACAATTTAAACTTCAATCAAAATTGTAATCAAGTGAACCGTGAATGTATAATGGACTTAGAAAAGATGTTGAGTAACATCATTATCTTTAACAATGCAAATTAATTTGTTTTAATTGATTTCAGAGTTGTGAATTGGTTTATGTCGGTTAGGAATTGGTTATATTAAATTGTCATTTTATCCCTATACTTTTTTAATTTCTTTTGCAATCTATAGTTTAAAAGCACTCTCTTACTTGTATTGTCAATAATATAAAAGGAAAATTGTAAATCTAACTTTTTATATACAGTATCGAAATAAGTTGCTTATAATTTCAGTTTTCTTATATTTAACCAAATTTTGTTAAGCATCCACAAGTTTTGGAGGTTCACATGATTAGATTACTTGTAATTGTATCAAAATGTAAGAAAAAAAGAAAAACCTAATTTTGTTTTATTACATTTAATTACTTTTAATTAAATTTATAAAAAAAAGTAGGAGTATTATGTAATGAATGTGTTTGGTACAAGTGGTATTTAGTCTAGTGGTAGAAGTAAGTCTACTAAATGGTAGGCGCACTTGCACATCTCGGGATTAAGTTCAGCTACCTGTATTATGCAGAAACTTAACTAATGGGCTGACTAGTTGTGCCCCAATATTGTTGGAAAAAAAATGTGTTTGGTGAAATTCATGAATCCTTTTTGGGAAGTGGGCTGAATTACTCGATCTCTTCCACATTTCCCAAAATACAATTTGAAGAAAATAGAAGAAACAAAAATAATTTTAGTAATTAAAACCAAATTAAGTTTTTAAAATTTTTGAGAAAATAGAGAATAATAAAATTCGAAAAAAATAAAATAAAAAAACAGCTGTGGAGAGTCTGGAGAGTTCGTATCCAAACCTCACATGTCACTTTCAACTTTTGTTTCATCATCTGCCTACTTACACATGTATCTCTTTTAATTTTGTTTTAGTGGTAATTAATTTTTTAATTAACTTTAATTTCAAGACAAATTCTGGCTTTAATGGGGGGTTTTTGTTCTTTTATTTTTTAATAATACGCACTACAAACAAATATTGTAGTGATATTTTTTTTTATTTTTTTTTGTCGTTACATGAATAGTTTGTGGTATTACTATTTTACTGAAGAAGATTCAACTAAAACTAGGTTCTCTTTTCTTCTTGTCGGCTTAAGATTTACTTTTAGTGAAAAAAGATAAGAGAAACACAAAGAAAAGTTTTGTTTCCCTTAATACAATACAAATAAAAGTTTTTTTTATCTCCATTTATAAAAGACTCTGTACTTTTTTTTTTATATATATTATATTTCCTTCTAAGGAATCATAATTACTATTAAATAAAAAAAACTACTATTTTTAATCAATAAATTAGATCGATAAACTTTTATATTTGAACACGCTTGAGGTTAAGATAGCGACAAGATTATATAAACGTCACAAAAATACTTCACACCAAAAAAAAACGCCACAAAAATACTGACGACTGATCAGCTTTCTTTTTATTTATTAAAGACTACGCCAGATTGAATGATAGATTCCGTTAATTTTCTCTTTATCTTATTCTTCGTTTATTAAATCACCTAATGGATTTTCTCATCCGTTTTGTCCAAAAAAATACTCATGATTTTTTTCTGGTAAAAAATTCTTCATTCTAGTAAAATTTATATAATGAATTGAGAAGTTCAACTAGAAAGAAAAAAAACTATTCATTATATAAACTCTATTATACGAATAACATAATTTGAAATCAAAATTTTAAGACAAAAACTACAAAATTAATGACCAATTTATAAAATATATGGGTTTATAAATTTTATGTAAAAGAAAGAAAAAAATACATTGGTAGTCTTTTAATTAAGTTATAAAATATTAATTCATAAAAATGTTTAAATATATTTCTGATTTAAATAGATACTACTTTATAAACTTTTTTAAAAGGTTAGGGAAAAACTGTTTCCAAAAAGAAGTTAGGAAAAACTAAAAAAAAAAAAAGAAAAAAAAAAAGAAAGAATCTTCTTCCTCAAATAGAATCCAAACAAATGTATCTCTCATCATCAAATTGCACAAATCTTCAATATTTCTTCTATAAATTCATTCTCCTTACTCATTTCAAAGCCCCCTTCTCTCTTTCTCTCTTGAAAATATCGTCTTTTTACTTTCGTTTTTCTTCCATTTAAGATCTCAGTTTTTATGAGAGCGATCTATACAGAGAGAAAAAACACAGAATTGAAAAACCATTGATGCTTAATCAGCAGTTCTTGGTGTTTGAGACACATGTCTCCAATTATACTCAGTGAGATTTTTCTCTCTGGGTTTATGTTAAATTCTACAATCAGACGCAGGACCCATCTTGTTCAATCTTTCTCTGTTGTTTTCCTTTACTGGCTTTACTACGTCTCATGATTTCTCAATCCTCTCTTGTTTTTCATCTATACGCATAATTAAACTCTGTTTTTTCACTTCATCTTCTTCATCTGGGTCCTGTTCTGCTCTGTTTTACTCTGTTTTGCTCTGTTTTGCTCTGTTTTACTTTCACTTAAATAAATCTCTCGTTTTGTAAGAAAAAAAGCTTCTTTGTGTTGTGTTGTGTTGTGTTGTGTGTTTGTTACTAAATGGAATCGTCGTCGTCGGGAACAACATCGTCGACGATTCAAACATCATCAGGATCAGAAGAGTCTCTCATGGAACAGAGGAAACGAAAACGAATGCTTTCAAATCGTGAATCAGCGAGAAGATCGAGAATGAAGAAACAAAAGTTACTTGATGATCTAACGGCTCAGGTTAATCAACTGAAAAAAGAGAACAACGAGATCGTGACAAGTGTCAGTATCACAACACAACACTACCTAACAGTTGAAGCAGAGAACTCTGTTCTTAGAGCTCAACTTGATGAACTTAACAACAGACTTCAATCTCTCAACGACATAATCGATTTCCTCGACAACAATAATGGCATGAGTTCGAACCCTCTGGTTGGTTTGGAGTGTGATGATTTCTATGTGAATCAGATGAACATGTCTTATATGAATCAGCCTCCTCTCATGGCTTCTTCTGATGCTTTACTGTATTAAAAATGTGGACCTGAAGAACCAAAAATACCTCGAAATTGGTAAAGAAAAATGGGGCCGTTTTTTTGTCTGATTTTAAGTTATGTCCAAAATGAGAGATTTATATGAAATTGGATCTGTTGTTTTATTTTATTTTCATTTCAACTTTTTTTTTTTGGGGGGTCTGTTTTTGGCGTTAGGTAATCAGTCTCATTGTCATCGTTATGAGTGTGTTTGTAATAAAGGGTCTGTTGCTGCATGACTACATTGTAGTAGTAATGGTTATTGGTACTTTCAATTAAAGTTTATGAGTATTAATATCAATTGACTTCAAACTTTTACTCTTAAAACTAATTAATCAAATAGACAAAATGAAATATATATAAACAAAACCGTGTCAGAAAAAAGTAACCAAAATTGAGTGGGGATACAAAAAAATTGGAGATCCTGCGCTCGTACAGAGGCAGAACTCTCTATTTGTTTGTAGCATATAAAAACTGGTGCTATTGCGGCTACACCTCCTGTTTTGTCAGGTATACTACGGATCCTATTTTAATGGGAACTTGATGAGTTGATCCGTCTACACGTCTTGCTTTTACTGATATATCAGGAATTTGGTGATTAGGGATCATTAGAAAGTCCATTTTAATTTGTTTCTGTTTTTCTTATAGTTCGATTTTTTAGCAAATTTTGTGATAAAAAATGGGGAATTGAGTTTGTCCACGTGGTTAATGTTTATTTACGCACTTTTCTCTACCAATATTCGATATTAGATTGACGGTAACATTCACTAATAAATCTATATGTTCTTATTTACTTTTCATTTATGATTATTTTTCATGACTAAGAGGTTACAAACCGAAACCCACACATCTTCTCAATACAAGACCTAAACCAACTAATTTAACTCTTGTGAGAACGAGACTCTTCCCAAATAGATTTGAACACATGCCTTTTTGTTAGAGAAAGTAACTTGGTTATTTATATTCTTTTTACATACCCACTATTGAATATTTTGTCCTATAATTTCAGTAACAAAAAAAAAAAAAACTTTCATGCACTGGTACGAAAACTTTATTTATTTTTCTTATTTAATTAGCTAAATATAATTATAAATTATATGTTACGTCAGTAAGTAACGTATCCACCAGCATATAAGGACATCTTGTCTTCTCGATCGACCCAAAAAGTTACATACTGTATACAAAAAAAAGAGTTATTTGCCAAACTAATATTTATATTCTTAATCATTTACAAAAAAAAAAAANTCATTTACAAAAAAAAAAAAAAAAATTATATTCTTAATAAGTGGTATTTAGTCTAGTGACTCCTAGTAAATCCACCAAAAATAGATGTATATACACAATTACAGATCGACTTATACCTCACAAAATTTATGTAGGAATTTGCCTAATGGACAGGTCTTGTGATTCATATTGATATTACCGTTGACAAAAAAAATTATATTATCATATTAATTTCTCTAACATAAAATCTAGTACCAAATTAAGATTTCATAAAGAAATTTATTAAATCTTCAAAGAGTGTGAATTTCAGTGTCAGTCTATAGATTTTGGAGATATTCTTAAGAAGATTTACAAAATCTAAAAACTTCTAAGAATCTAAATGAATTAAGGGTTATTAGGGTTTAGGTTATACCAACGTATATACTACTAAAGCTATATATATACACACTGTGTTGTAGACTAATAGATGAAATGCTAGCCACTTGTATAATATTCACAAATCGAATTTCTCTTTTGGAATTTAAATATCGAAGTTCTATTTATCACCAATTGAGTCATAGAATAGTAGTACATAAGAAAATAGTGGTTAACTTGCATCGTGAACAATAATGGAGAATCATATTCTAGCCTTTTGGCAGAATTGTACTTTAAGATGCTTCATTGTTTGTTTTATATCCATTGATCACGGATGGTTCATTCATGAATATTACATATAAAAGACTCTTTTACATTTGATAATTAATAACTAGTTTAGTATTCGTTTTTGAGAATATCGTGCACGTGTCGAGACATGAGAGATCTAAAGAAAAGCATCTTATGTGTTTTGATCTAAGTTTTTAATTAACATTGAAAAGAAATGTAATTAATTAGCTTTAATATTTGTAGTTTTCGAAGATAACAAAAGACCTAAAAACGTAAGTTATGGAGTTAGTTGATTTAATATTTGTTTTCTCACCGTTGTACTTGACATTATTTGTTATTTTTGTTACATCTTTACTTCTCTTTGAAAACAAAATTCGATGATACATTTGTTATGACACAAATTCATACTTTGTTTATATATGATGTAGCTTTATATTTGTCCTTCGAAAATCAACATCTTCTAGTATATGCTTATATAGGAAACATTAAACCATTTTTTTCTGTGAACATTAAATCGACAAGCCTCGATCCATAGCCTAAAGTCCATCCCAATTTTTTTTTTAAGTTACCATAATGCAGCGGGTAGAAATCGAACCCTGATGATAAGTTATTAGCTGGATCGTCCTAACCACCAGATTAAAAGAAACTCGGTAGAAATATTGAACCATTTACGATACATTTTATATTACAAATAAAAAACATAATCTTTAACAAAAAGAAAACATAATAATTCGGAAGTTGTAATCAATTATGGCCAAATATATCATGTGCAGGGAACAAAATATGCCGGTAATTGACCTAAAACACATGATGATTTAGAGACTTTAATAGTACCATAGATCGCCTAATTAAAATGATTTTAAATTATAACATTCGTTCTCCTAGATCTACCTGAACAGACATAACTGAAGTTAGTCGGTTTATGGTTACATTATCATGTTATGCATCTAACATTAAATATAACCTAATTAAAGTTCTTTTCGTATTATATAAAATAATACATTGTATCAAAACAATTAGATCTATAAGACCCGATTCATATTTTTATTTAATTTATCAACTCTAAAAAGAAGGAAACAAACTCTAGATATCCACATCGTTAGTTGGTTCATCGTAATTACCAAACTAAAAAGATAATACATTTTGCAGCGAATTCAAAATAAAAGAATAAATTTACCAACAAACGACGTCAAAACTGAAGACTATGATCATAACATCGAGAAGATTACAGAGGAATATAGGAGCCTCAAGACAGTCGTGGGTCAAACTGTTATTCATGGAGCATTTGGTGACAAATTGTGGGTTGCTTTACGCCTAATTAAACTCTATTTACATTATTCTAATCCCACAAAAAGCATTTTAAAACTCCATAACCTTCTTCCATAATTTATCAATTCAATCTATTTCTACAATTGAATAGAAAAAGTCTATTTTAACCTACATTTTAAATTTTATTATACAAAATTATACGTCTGTTTAGAATATAATTTCGGTAGAAAAAAAACTGAAATTAGAATTTGGTAAAATGTTTCATTCTGATTTACATTATATTTAATACACAAATGTCTTTGGATATTCTTGAAGATTCCTTCATATTGAATTTGTTTGTTTTTTGTTTCTTCATTTCTCTAATCTTCAATATGACTAAAGCTCATATTTTCTTTTCTTTCTTTTTTTTTTTGACTAGAAGAAAAAGAAGAGGCTTTAGTCCAATTAAATGTTAGAAAAAAGGAAGAAAAAAAATATGATTTTTTTGTCAACAATTGGATCGACAAAGCCCGATCTATACCCTAGCTCACACCCTAAAATCCCTTTTAATTCTACTAGTGTAGTAAGGAGGAATCGCATCCCGGTGCCCTGAGTCATTAGCTGGATCATTCTAACCACCAGATTGAGAATAACTCGGCAGAAAAAAAAAATATTAAAACGTTTAAAGTGACGCTCAAAGGCGAAAAAGAAAGCTAATATTTTGGCTGCTCGATATTACATTAACATGCGCATAAGCATTTTTAAGGTTATCAAAATCATAATTTGTTGTCGAGAATGTGTGAGCGAGTGATAGTAACTATTTTAACATTTCTCATGGACCCGAATTTGATTCCTCTTTCATACAAAAGGAAGAAAAAATATATTTTAAAATATGAATTTCGGCTATGGATCGGACCTTAAAATATAACATTTGACTATGGATTATGCTTTATCGATCCAATTATAAGAGTAAAGTTGAAAAAAAAAAATCATAATTTGTCGTTATATAAAAATTAGGGTAAGCATGTCATTAGTGTCCGTAAGAGACTTTATCAATTTTTGATTAATCCTCTCTAAAAAGCCAAAAATATTGACCATTATTTCAACCATATTACTGAGGTGGTTAAAATATACAAATATTAATACATCATTTCTTAGTTCTTAACCCTTAGACATTTGCTTTTGGTAATTGACTCTTGCAAATAACCAAAGAATCGAACATTGAGTCTCTTTATTACGAATATGTACAGAATTATACTGCTTGATAATGATGTCGAATATTAAAATCACCACTAAACCAATATAGTTATATGTCCAATTTACCATATTTTTTTATAATATATTTTAAAAATATTTCAAAGTTTTCTCATATTAAAACTTCGTGACACTGACATAAATTCAATGACTCTTAGATTTAATATTGTTTGACCAAGAATATAAATTTAATAGATTGGTAATTGAGAGTCCATATATCATATATATAAATTTACATTTGATTATTTTTATATTTGGAAGAAAAAAACAAATTAAGGGACCAGAACACACAGTTTATTTAAAAGCCTTCAGTGTGAAGAAGAAAAAAGATTACTCGGCTACCAACCAATAATAGGAAGAAGTCGGTTCTTTTTTGTATATTTAAAGGTTTATTAAAGCAAGTAAAAAAGGCAATATCTAGACTTTTTTAACCAAATGCATATATTTTGGAGTTCAAAATTTGTGAATATATTATAGTATTGTTGGTGAATTTTCATTCACATTATAATACTAAAAATGTTATATACAGTATATGTTGTTTCCGATATATGGTTGAATATTTATTTATATAGTTTTTCTATCAAAATTAATTTGAATTGAACTATTTTCCTGTGATGATGTAGCTCACAGATAGATTATTAGTTTCGGGTATTCAAATATATCGAAAGTATAAATTTATATTTTTGTAAGGGTGACTCATAAAATATATTCCATTCGTTTCATATTAGTTGATATTATAGACTTTTATTATTGTTTCAAATTGCTTGTCATTCTCATTTTTTAATGTAATTTTTGTATAAATTTTTCAAATATAATCTTACTATAAGTGTCATTTAATACTAATATATGTTGTAATTAAGACTTTAAATTATTTTTGTGAGGCTAATATGGTTAATTTACAAAACTTCTTAATTTACGTAAAATAATCTATAATGACAAATAAAATGAAACGGAAACAGTATTTTGATTTACATAATAAAGAATAGAATATATGAACTACTTCAAATTTCGGGTTCGCTTCCTATCACTTGACCACAAATTATTTGTCAACTTTATAATTGAATAAAAGAATATTTCATTAAAAAAATGTGGAGTAAGCAAATCTAGGGTAGATAGAAGTTGGGAAGCAAAATTATACACTTTTTTCATTCTACGAATTTCATATTCGTCATTATATTATCATCATAACATGAATACCACTGCTTTTGAACGGCCAATATTCTACATAAAATGTTTATAATTCGTGAGAGAATGTTTTTTTTTTTTTTTTCAATTTTACTCATTCTTTTTCAGTACTAGTGGGATTGACAAAAGCCCAATCCATAGCCAAATATTCTTCCTTTTCTTTGTATCTGGGAGGAATCGAACTCGGGTGCCTGAGGAATGCTAAAGTGGTCTCTACCACTAGACCACACGGGTGAGAGAATGTTTTTAGTCAATCTAAAGTATAAGTCTGTCTAGTTATTTCTATACACGTACGTGTCTTTTATATTCTCACCATCTTTTTCATTAATGATATAATTCTCATTTAGAGTCCATTGAAATTATGTTAGAAAAATATGAACACAGTCGAGTCAATCTTTCATATTTTTTCTTATTGGTATTGGCCAACTAAGAGAAAAAGGTAATTATGTATAATCATAGCAATTCTTGTAAAGTTAACCAATTAAATCATAATTAAAAGCCGACTTGTGACAAAAACATTAAAGCAGTATGAAACTCTATCACTAATTGTTTTTTGTGAAGATATTTGTTCAACAATTAGAGAATATAAAGTTCATAAGCTTAGCTTAGGCTTGGAATCTCGAATGTATGTATCAATTTTAGGATATTTGTAGCTGGAGAGTTAGATTCTCCACCTTTTCTTTATTTAATTTTTTTCTTAATCAATAATTAATGGATAGAAAATTATTTACTCGTCTCAAGTAGGCATGTTACAAAGCGGATATTTTGAGTGTTTTAAAAATATCCATATCTGTATCTATCTGACCCACTAAATTTAGTATCTATATCTGTTTTCGTTTTGATGGATATTCAGACTAAAAATATTCGTGAAAAACGGATATCCGAGGATATCCGCTGTTTTTTAATTAAAAATAATAAAAATATTAAAAATAATAATTATTTAAATTAAAATATTTTAAAAATATTACAAAATTTTGAAAATATATTTAAAATATGTTAAAAAATAATAAAAATATTTGGTAAAAAAAAAGGATATCCGCAAATATCGATTTTTAATTTTTGCATTACCCATATTTGTTATCCGTCAATCCGTGAAATTAAAATTTGTATCTATATCCGTTTGACCTGAATATCTATTTTTCGAATAAAAAACAGATACGGAGTTGGATATCCGGCGAATACAGATTTCTCTACACAGGACTAGTCTCAAGAATATCATTTTCTCCATCTTATATTATGTGAACTCTTTGAGAAATATTTTCAATATTATTGAAAATATATAAATACTAGTATAGCTGTGAAAAGTCCTTGAAAACAAATAAATATTAAAATTTTAAACGCTCTAAACAATTCTATGATGAGACAAAAAAAAAAGAAAAAAAGAGAAAAAAAAAGTAGGGGCGGCTATTAAGTTAGTCATCTCAAATCAATCCCATTCCAATTAATCTAACTTTACTTGATAATATTTCTATTTATGTACTACTTAATTACTTAATTAGTCGAAACTTAAAAACAAAAAAATAGTGGAAAGTCATAATCTCTTGATTGAAGAGTTCAAAACTAAAAGTCTCTGTAGTTAATGTGTGTGAAAGCAAACCCAATCACTTGAGATGCTCAACTTCTTAAAAAAGCCCATCTATTTTACAAAGCCCTTTTACAAAGCCCTAAAAGTCAAAAGTAGGCCCAAGGCCCAAAAATATCCTCCAATGTAAATTCTCCACGATGCACTTATACAAAATTTAAAAATTATTAGTGATTCACAACAAAAACTGAAATTCAACTCGCATCTTGATTAGTGGCAGATAGTAAGTCTACTAAAGACAGACACATTTATATGTTCATAGATCGAGTATTGAATCTTAGCGCTTATATTGTTGTGTAAGAATTTGGCTAATAGGCGGGTCAGTTGTGGTCCAATGCTAAAAAAAAATCGAAATAGAGAATCGTGAGAGTATGGTCATCATCCACTACATCATCTTTATCATACTATTTTAAGTTTACGATAATAGTGACGAATCAGTTCATTAAAACTTAAAAGCAAAGTTTAAATAACTTTGTCTCTTTCCATAATCTCAATTAATGCAAAGTACATTGTGATAAATACATCGAAGCAAAGTTGAACACTAAAGACATAATCGTTGCCTCTGATTCAGACAAAAAGATTAAAACTTTGACCAATGTTGAATACTAGTCTTCAAAAGTTTTATCACTATGATGATTTGGTGATTGAGTTAAATGATTGTTGTTCATTTTCAAATTAAACAATTAAGCCACTCATTATATAAAATCAAAGACACTAACTTCTTTAGACTTATCGTGGCCAACAATAGGAAAGTGGTCTCCTTTCAACTTTTTAGCTAATCCCACTATATTTCATTAACAATTATTAAACAAAACCCAAAAGCATTTATAGTTATTTGAATTAATTAGCTTATCACAAAATCAAATTTCTAATGGTTGTTTTTAATATATAATGATTGGTACATTTTTGTTCCTAAACTCAAAACTGGTTTCTATGGTCAATGAAACATATTCTTTTGTTTATTTAAAACGTTTATAGTGATAACTTTGTAATAGTGCTATTTCTTTAGAAGTTATATATACAAGTGATAAACCAAACGCATTAGCTTCTCTTTTTGATAAGATGTAATTTAAACCACAAGACAAAGCTTAAGAGAATATATCAAAACACTTTCATTAACTTTACTTTTTGATCATAGAGAATTCGAAGGAGAAGAAGATGAGTTTATTGTCACTAATGAAGAATCTAGCTTTCTTCTTTCTTCTTCTTTCAGCTTCAACTCTTTGTTCTGCAGGTTTGTTTTCTTACTTCTCTCAATCTACGTACAAACACACACACACAACATAGATACATGCAGCTTTTGTCTGCAACTTCATGTGCTTATTACTTGCTCAGTCTTTTACATAAGTCTCTTTTGTCTTGTAGGTCGACCAACTATTCTAATCTATGGTCAAGACGATAGTGAAGAGGTTAGTTGCTTTAAACCTCCAAAATAAGATAACTTCAGGAATTACTAAGGTGTTACCAGAGTTGGCCCAAAATGAATCCTTGCATAATGTTGTAATAAACAGTTAAAAAATATTACAAAACAATGCATTGATCAGCATCGAACACAACACATTCCATACTGAAAGGCATACATAATCACTACACTATATAGATACTAATAGATTTTGATGCCTTTAAATTGATGATATAATTTGGCGCCTAAAACACAAGATTTACCAGTAGGGACGCAAAATTTACATGGTAAACTAGTTTCTATATGTGGACAGGTTGTGGTGAGGAGAATACATGAACATGAGAGAATTTTGAGAATGAATTCAAGAGACTATGGTCATTATAGACCAACACCAAAGCTCAAGAGGCCTCCTTTCAAGCTAATTCCCAATTGATCATATTGATCACCAAACCACTATATATAGATTCCCACTTTTATGTAATATATGTAAACCTAAATACTAATTAACACTTCAATAATGTTAAATGATCTTCCAGTTATCATATAAGTTTGAAGATAAGTTTACAAGAAGTAAATGATTATGTAGTCTTCTTTGTTATAGTGTAATATTGCTTCATGCAACTATCAAATACTGTGTTTGGTCTCAATGACCTAACCTTACTTCTATTTCTTGCACAAAAAGAATTGTTTACTTTATACAAATATTTCCTCTTCATTGCTTTCTTCTTCAAGCTACAAAATCATGTACCAATTGTGAAGAACTTAACCGATTCTGGCCGGTGTTTACATACTCCAGCTCAGCTCTTGGGATGGCATTTTCGTATATATCAACCCCTGAAAAGTTGTTGTACGCTTCACTAGACATAGCTACAACATTATCATGTCCTTGAGAGTTTTGAAGTCCTAGAGTCAAAGACACAGAACCACGACCTAACCTTGACATCTCTGCAACATGGTAAGTAGGCTCAACTGCTATGAACCGGCGACTGTCCATTTGACTACTTTGGACCATGTCACAAGTGTCTTCACTATAGTCATGTCCTTGGTCTGGTTTAGTCAACTCTTTTGAAATCTCTTGAGCTCGTTCTTCATCATCAGCATTAGTAGGAGGTCCTATCTCAGACACATTTGGTGTATTTGCAGAAGATGAGTTAGATTCATTCTCTGTAAATTCCTCCTTGTATATTTCTTCAACCATTGGCTTCCATAAACGCACACGCGCATTTATAAACCAATTTGAAACCTTTTACAAACATAAACACACACAACAATCAATACATCAAACTACAGTATGAAGACAATAAAGAAAAAATTTGTTACCTGACCCCGACTCAAGCCTGTTTGTCTTGCTAACATGATCTTATCAGAATCCTTAGGGTAACTATTCATATTTCCAAACAAGAAATCAGCATTTTCATGAAGAATCTGCTGTGGAGATTAAGAAATAGAAGAGAAGACTTACGGGTGAAGAAAATGCTCAAAGAGCCAAGCACGGAGAATCAAAACAGAGTTTTCAGGTAAACCACGTTGAGGTCTCCAAGCTTGAGGTTGCATAAAACCTCTTTGTTGTCTTACATGTTGATCAACATACTTAAGACGACTTATGATTCCAACTCTTTTCCCATCTGAACCATCTTGTTGTTCTCCAAGAGATTTCCTTATGGCAAGGATTTGTCCGGATATTGCATCTCTCAGGCTACGAAAATGGCGAGATATGGTCTGAAGTGCAAGTGCTGTGTATGGCTTAGCTGCTCCATAACCTGCTATTACATCGAACGAGGATACAACTATCTGCATCTGCTGGTAATATTGCTTATATCTTCTATCCACCTTTTTCAAAATCAAATACAAATATCTCATTTTTCAAGTATCCAACATATCTATATACCAAATGATTCTATATTGAGACATAAGCAACGTAGCTATTGCATGATCAGGTTAAGAAGATGGATCTCAAGTTATTACCTCATCTGACATTGACAAGAGTTTTGTCAACTTGCTCTGCATTTCTTGTCTCTCAGACTGAGATATTTCAGCTGGAGGATTTGTGCTTAACTCTTGAGGATTCTGATCTGTTTCTTCAGGGTTCTCATTCTTCTTATCTCCTTCTGCCTGAAACTGCTTCAGAGCTTTCTTAACATTAACAGCCTCATCAAGTAGCTGTTGAGCCGCCTTAAGATACTTAGAGTTAGGAATTGTTCTCACAACCTCCAAGTTCTGATTCCCTCCCTGAAAGTTCTGTATTGCATACTCATTGCCTCTACAATGCTCAGCTCTTGGCACCATACTTTGATGGCTCATTTGATGCATTCCAGGGAGAATCTGTGAACCAAGGCTAAGTGTTAATCCTTGACCAGTCTGAAGAATCCCTGTAGCACCAGCCATTGCGTTAATTAGCTGGTAACTGTTCCTGTCACTTCCTTGATCTCTCCATGAACCAAAATCTTGATTAATGTCCTGCATTTGTGAAATTTCACCAAATCTGGACCTCTCTTGTGAGGCTGATGCATTGTTAGTTTCAGTTCTTTCTCTACCAGTTAATCCTTCAGAGTAAGAAACTGAAGCATTCATGTTGATCATTGAGTTTCCAGGAAGAAACTGTGTTTCTGTATAATTCTCCATAGAAATGTAGCAAATTGAGTGTCTGTCTTAGCTCAACTTAAGTTCCATAGTCTCTTATCCTATGATCAGAGCATAGAAGCAGTAGCCTGGAAGCTTCAAAATCAACAACCAAAATTTGATTTTTTCATCATTCATTCAAAACAGATATACAGAATCAATGAATCAGTAAGAAACATGTAAGATTTCAATCATTTCATTATGTTTAGAGTTCATGGCTATGCATGCAACAATGGAAATGTAAGAAAATATCAGAACACAGAAATAAAGAAAGATTAAAAATTTACCAATCAATTGCTGCTTCTGATGAGTTTGCTGAAGGAGAGTAGCCAAATTCTAAAAGAAGAAAGTGAAAATAAAAACTTTATGATCCCAAAATCACAAAATATACAAGATTTTATTGTTTTTTTTTCTCAGAAATTTATTAAGAGAAAGAAATCAAAGGTTACAGCTTTCTCTTGATTGGTTTATTTTCTTTTTTCCTTTTTTGAGAATTATATAATTTTAATTCCTCATCTCATCAATGTCACACGTGAAAGGCCCATATCACACTCTCCCTCCTCCAGAAGAAAGAATGAAAAATAATTTTTTTATTTAACATAAAAAATAAATGGAATAAAAAAGTCTATTTGCTGAAGAAATTGCTTGGTTTGGTGCTTGAATTTTCTGCTTCGTGCTAATTGCTTGTTGATTTTTTTGGTAAAAGATAAGAAAATTATTTTCTTTTGTTTAAAATGTTATATAAATGAATGGTTAAGGAGTTTCTATCTTTAACAACCAGTTGGTCGACCTAAACTCCTCTCTACAATTTCCCCATCCTTAACCTAATCCTTATCTCTCTCTGTCTCCTAATATCGTATTGATTGTTGTTGGTTTGTGTTTTTCTTCGTCATCATCATAACATTCGATTCATAATCCAAACTCTAGACAAGAAATTTGTAGTCAAGTGTTAGGTGATGGACCTGAAACTTTAAAAACTCAGCAGGTTTGATGCGAAACCAAAAAATATATTTCTTGTCACTGAAATGGATATAAATCAATGTTTTCATACCATTTGAATACCAAAAGTAAAAGTCGGATTGAGAACTCCCGAGTTTGAAAAAACTCTAAATTGTTTCTTCTGTTTTAGTTTAGTTGTCATTCTAGAATTTTACACACATATTAAGAAAATATGTAAATATTTTTTATGCCCTTATCCAACTATTAAAATTGTAAACCATTTAATATTTTATTTATTTAAGTTGAGGCAAATGAAATAATTTTGAATTGAAAATTACAATAAAAAAGGAGAATAACAACTAAAATGAAATAAAAAATTTAGCCTAAAATGACAAGTAATATAAAATGGAAAAAGTATAAAAGTAGATATTTATCAACTTGACCAAGGCATTTCCTTGTGTTGCATTTAATATCATAACTCAAAAATCAAGTATACAAGTGTAAATCATTCTATATTGTGAATTGAGAACAAAATCTAGCGGATTTGTAAGATCACAAAAATGTTTTTCGAGTGAATGGTTCATTAACTTATCATTAGTTATGTGACTTATGTTCACTTGAGGACAAATGTTAAATTGTTTTGTATTTTTATGTAAGTTACTTTACTTTTTAACTAAGCTATTATTATTTTTCTTTTATATTTGTTTTTTTATTATTATTTTTCTTTTATATTTGTTTTGATATCAGAAAAAATACATTCGTGGACTCTGGTCGTCCAGAGGCACTATCAACATAACAAGGGTCCCAAGCAATAACAAACACAACTTTTTTAATATATTTTTATTTGATTTTAAACCACCATAAGTGCCCCGTTTTCCCCACTGAGTTTTGTCTTTATCCTCCATATATAATTTGTATACATTTATAGACTACTGCTTTTTCTTTCAAATCCTTATAATTTCACCATCCACTTTATTGCTAGTCCCAATTTGGTAACATCTAGAATCTTTTAACTAGACAATTATGGTAATTAATTCATGTAATTCACATACTGTATAGAGGTAGACAGAATAATTAACTATCTGAACTGAGACTTGAGATCAATCAACATCAACAGAAACATGATTGGAATGGCTTGATAGAATAGGAAGTTTAGGGTGGATTTTGAAAGGTTTATAAAGTAGAAGGTGTAGAATGAAAATAAAAGGAAAGTTGTCTGATTAGGGACAGATATTGCAGTGAGAGGGTCAGAGTCAGAGATGCCGTAATAATACGAACAATGAACATTTCTGATACGAGAGAGAAAGAGAGAATCTAATGGATACGAAGCTAAGAGATTTTGTTGGCCCAAGAGAGCTCTAATGTCTCCAAGTCACATCCTTTTTTATCCTTTCGACAGTTATGTTATAAACACCAAGTTTAAAACACTTTCTTATCTAGTTACTCTTGTGGATGTGTTGTGTTTGTATCCAAACAGCACTACAATCCAAAAACAAATATCTAGATGACCCAAATTAATTTTGGCAGATATCATATGCAGGCTAAAAGATATATGAAAGATGGGCCTCTGACAAAAGCCCATTTAGTCTGAAGTGATAGGAGAAAAACAAAGTCTTACAGAAATCTTCAACAGAAATTACAGGAATATGAAGTTGACAGAAACATGACAGAAATTACATCAAAGTGTTTCACATTGAGACATTCTTTTGTGTTCATTACATCAACACTCTTAGTTCAAGATATCACCTGTTATGGGTGAAACATGTTGGCTTGTAGATCCGTTTCTTGAACCTACTACCACCATGGACTTTGGGGGTATCAAACCAATCCTGAAAAGCATGTCCTCGACTGTGTCAGTTGGTTGAGCTCCAACTGATAACCAGTACCTGAAACGGGAAAGAGATCAGTGATAACCACCCAAAGGTTACAAAACCATTCAATTTGCAACAGATCAAAAGGAAGATAGATCAATTTTGATGACTAAGAGGACTACGTTGAAGGAAAACACAGAACGTCACTACTACTGATGCATTAGGTGTAGAACGGAAGGACTAAAGAATTTCACCTCTGAAGCAGAGATGAAATCATTTTTCATCAATCCGAAGTTATTTCAAACATAAAGAATTTCACCTCTGAGAAACGTTAATTAGAGACATTCCAAATTACGCAGCATTATTAATCAGATGAGAAGACATACAAGACAATGGAATCTACGGTTGGATGCTCCAGTCTCATAAATTCATCAGAAACTAATCCATTTCATCTCAACATGTAAAAGTTTTCATCATGACAACACTTAAAAACATTCTATGGTTGAACAATCAAGAGAATGGAATCTATGGTGTAACAATCTTCTTTTCAGACTTATCAGACAATCATGAATTCAACATCTAATAACCCTTAAATATGCACACAAACAGGAATACGAAAATGACAGAGAAACAAAGTATAAGGCAGAATCATACTTGATTCTGTCAAATTTGAGGCTCACTCTTCTCATATCGTCTTTCCCTAAGAAAGTACAAGAAAATTCACGTAAGTAGATACATCGAAAAGTATTGCATTATCTGAGAATTGAGGAAGGGAGAGGATAAGAAAACGAACCTTGCAGAGGATCATAGAACCCTAGAACCTCAATTTGTTTGCCATCCCTTCGCGATTTATCATCAGCAGCAACAAGACGATAGAAAGGTCGATGTTTACAGCCGAAGCGCGCAAGCCTTATCTTCACAGTCATTTTTCAGCTGCTTTCTCTCTGCTTGAAAATTGAAGACGAAGATAAGAAGAAGAAGATAATGTAGAGATTTAAGCTTGGGTTTTGCCATTCTTTTTTGTCCCTATCTGCATTCTATGGATAAGAGAAAAAAAAAAAAAAACAACATATGTAAAAACTTTGCACCGTTCTTTACTTACGTAAATGTACTACGTGCTGTTTTTATTGTTCCGAACGGCGTGTCGTTCTTATATATCACCAAAATATTGAATTAGATTCCTTTGGTACTTGGTACCATTTATTGTTGATATCATAAGTTCAATTGAGTCTCAACCACTAACATGTTGATATTCAGAGTGATGTGTACAATCACACAAAATTTGGAATGATTTCATCGATCCAGAGTTTTATTATGATCTTGAATCGATTCGAACTTCATTATCTTCGTGTCAGATACAAACCGATTTAACATAATAAAGAAGACGATCAGTTCATGAACAAATTCGTAGATTCTAATGCGAGTTTTATGGACTCCATTTACAATGAGAGATCTTCAGAAATATCCGATTTACTAAAAAGAAGATCTGAAATTGAACTACCAATTTTTACATCAATTAAACCCAGAAACTGAGAAATTATTCTACCAAGTTCTTGAACGATTCATCTTCGAAATCCAACATTCATCAATGGACTTTCACACCGAGACAAAACTTACCTTGAACGTATCCAGGTTTCACGTGAGAAAACGGATAAGTCTTTGAGACTTTGGAAACTTTAGCGATTGCTCTTTTCCCCAATTTCTTCATCCTCTGTCTCCCCAGCTTCTTACTCACGCTACGTGGCACAAGCTCATCGTCTAAATCATACGAGTAGTCGTAATCACCATCTTCACCACTGTGATCTTCGTCTTCATCATCATCACAACCATCGCGATTAACATAACCTCCGTACGTTATACCAACAACATAACGCGAACCGCTACCAAGATTCACTATCTGATGAGCCCATCCAAGGTCTTTATCATCACCTTCTCCATCGCGACAGACTTCATCGCCAAAATCAGCACCATCGCGACAGACTTCATCACCAAAATCAGCACCATCAGCACCGACGTGACCGTCATCGAGATCCAGATCAGCCTTAAGATCTCCACCATCAGTCTTAAGGAGAATCTGAGGCGGCAAAGAAATGACAGATGGTGAAACAAAAGAAGCATCGTCCAGAGATATGACGTCATCATCAGAAAGACTATCGACGGAGAAAGAATCATCAGAGTACTCGCCATCTGAAGGATTAACAAATTCCCAGAGATCGAGATCGTCTTCCTTGTCGAGAACGAGAGGAGACATGGTGATAATCCTAGATCGCGTCGCCATTTTTTCGAGATAATTGTTAAGAGGTTGCTTCTTTTGATTACAAGATGGTTTGTTTTCTTCACAGGAAGGAAGTTACCATTTAATAGAGAAGATAAAATGGATAACCACCGTGTGTTATCGTGCGCCAAATGGTAGTTACACTGTGGATGATACGTATTACAGCCAATTATAATTTGCCACGTAAACCTTCTTTGCATTTCAGCATCTTCTTCAAGGTTAGTAAAACAAATTTTAATTGCAAACTGTAAATGGATTTCGCCTTTTTTTTTTTTTTTTAACAACAAATAGATTTCGTCTATTAAATCATAGAGAATATACTCTTTTTCTCTCTTTTTTTAGAAAGATACCTTTTCCGTTTCAAAAAATATTTAAAATCTTATAGTTCTATTATTTTGAGAGGAATTACTCAAATTGCATATTTTAAAATGTAATTTTTCAAAATATACCCGTTAATGACTATTTCTCCAAATTTTTAAAGTAAATGGTAAGTTTTTAAAAAGGGTATATGTCAATAAGAGTATTTTTGAAAATCCCCTTATTTTTATATACGGTACATATATTTTTTTTCTTTTTGTATCAAACGACAATATTCACAAAAACCGACCATTAACAAAATTACTACATAAATCTCGTAGGCGGTAGAATTTGATTTTTGATTATGCATATGCAGCTGCTTTTAATAGTTTTACTACCAGCTACTAGACTTAATGCCATATGGACTGTACATACATTTTATATACACTATTTTTTTTCCCTTTTTTTTAATTTTTGTGGTAACCTATAACTTTTTTTTTAGTTTTTTTTTTGTCGAGTAACCTATAACGTTTAAAGTTTTTGTTTGAAAAAAAAAAAAAACAAATGTGAATCATTTTGTGTGTGGCTTTGAAAAATTAAGCCAGAAACCTTTGTTTTCATCGATGAATGAATAAACTAACAATCAAAACTCAAAAATAGAATATCTCGCTGGCCGAATTGCATCGATCCACATCACGGGTCAGCGATTTCTTCCTCTTTCTTAACTGTTTTTCTTCTTCTTCCAACTGGTCCCTGAATCATTAGATCGTCGCAGAAACCATTGCTTTTGAATCCGCCGTAGTTGTCACTGATTTCTGATTATAACTCCGAAACAATGGGGAGCTTGGGTACGATGCTGAGATATCCAGATGATATATTTCCGCTTCTTAAGATGAAACGAGCGATCGAAAAAGCCGAAAAGCAGATCCCGCCTGAGCCTCACTGGGGCTTCTGCTATTCAATGCTTCACAAGGTTTCTCGTAGCTTCTCGCTCGTCATTCAGCAACTCAATACCGAGCTTCGTAACGCCGTACGTTCTTCTTTTCTGTCGATACTTGTGTGTATGTATGTATGTATATATAATGCCTGTGATTGGTATTTATATGGTCAACGTGTGGAGTAATCCAAACATCTGACGCACATTTATGTTTGATGCCGGCGATAATTGGTTTCCTTCTGTAGAATCGATTGTACACTTACATCTTAAGAGTTTGTGTTACGCTTACTTCTCTAGATTGCTGAAAATAGATTCTCAGATTCAGTTTTATTGGCTACTGTGTGAACTGCAGTAAATTTAAATTGTTTTTCGTGATTGTGAAACTATTTGGTTCTAGAATAATTTCTGAATATGTTATATCTTGTTCTTAATGGTATGCGGTTTTCTTGGAACATGTAACGCACAGAAGAAGGTTTTGATTGTTTTTGAAGTCTCCACTAATCTTGCTTCCTTCACATGCCAATAATCTTTGTCCAATCTTGCAGCATATCTTACTGTATTATCTTTATTTTTTACTTTAATCAGGTGTGTGTATTCTACTTGGTTCTCCGAGCTCTTGATACTGTTGGTTAGTGTCTCTGAACTATGCTTCCTATATTCCCTCAAAAATATGCAAAACTTCTGTTATATTTAGAACCATCTTCCTTCTTCCTACTCCTGCCGCATATCACATTTATTTACTTTTGTGCACGACAGAGGATGATACAAGCATACCAACTGATGAAAAAGTTCCAATCCTGATAGCTTTCCACCAGCACATATACAATACCGACTGGCACTATTCATGCAAGTCTGAAGTGTCTCTTCACATCTTTGATTTTTGACATACCCTCAATATTTTGACTCATTAGCTTACAAATTTTATATATTTGGTTTTAGGTGGTACGAAGGAGTACAAGGTTTTAATGGATCAATTTCACCATGTTGCTGCAGCTTTTTTGGAACTTGAGAAAGGGTTAGTTTAATTTTATGCTAAGATGCACTTCTGTTCTGTTTTATAGGTTTTTTTTTGGCTCATGTTGTTTCACGTTTCATTAGTAAATTACTGAATTTGTTGAAACTTGAATCTATTTTCTGAAATTACTAATTAATGTTATGAAGGTATCAAGAGGCTATCGAGGAAATTACTAGAAGAATGGGTGCAGGAATGGCCAAGTTTATCTGCCAGGAGGTTTGTGTTTCAAAGCATTATTTTTTGTGTGGATTTGTTTTTGAGTTGTGATGACAAGCTCTCTTGAGCTAGACTGGGGTCTCTACTTCAGTTTAAATTGTTTCATGCTTACTCTTGCCATAAGGAGTCAAATCTGTTTTAAATGACCCATCTGATTCTTGTTCTGTGATTTGACATCTGGAAATTCATGTGCCAAAACTTATTAATATGTATTGCGAGGAATTGACATCATTTGTATACCGACCCAGTTGATCCAGTTTTTACTGTTATAAACAGGTAGAAACTGTCGATGACTATGATGAATATTGCCATTATGTTGCTGGACTTGTCGGTTTAGGTCTGTCGAAACTCTTCCTCGCTGGGGGAACAGAAGTTCTGACACCAGATTGGGAGCATATTTCCAACTCAATGGGTTTATTTCTACAGGTATGAGAATGTATTATCACATGTACAGTATTTCTTCCTCAAATTATTTGCAACCTTGCCAATTTGAATCGTCGAGTAATTCATAGCATTGGGTCTTATTTGCAGAAAACAAACATTATCAGAGATTATCTTGAGGACATTAATGAGATACCAAAATCTCGAATGTTTTGGCCTCGCGAGATCTGGGGAAAATATGCTGACAAGCTCGAGGTGCATACATACTACTCCAAGCTCTAATATTAGGTCTGCGGCTACACATATAGGCTGTTCTGTGACAATGTTCTTCTGGTTTTTGGTGAAATATAAATCATAATGTAGGATTTAAAGTACGAAGAGAATTCAACCAAATCAGTGCAGTGCTTGAATGAAATGGTTACAAATGCATTGATGCATATTGAAGATTGCCTGAAATACATGACTTCATTGCGGGATCCTTCCATATTTCGGTTCTGTGCCATCCCTCAGGTTAGAGAAAAAGTCTTCCTACCTAAGAATTTACTTTTCCTTAAAGTTCACGTTAGAACAGATTATATTGTTTTCCCCGTAATGTAAAACCAGGTTTAGGGATTCCTATCAAGGTGCACAAAATAATAAGATATTTTTCTCTTTAACTGCGCCTGCATTGATATAGACTGCCTTAGAAGTTAATATTGCTTTGCCTGGATGTGTTTTCTTGATCAGATCATGGCAATTGGAACACTTGCATTATGCTACAACAATGTACAATTATTCAGAGGTGTTGTGAAACTGAGACGAGGTAAGATGTTTACCTCGAGTTTGGTTTCTCTGTTTTTCACTATCTCGTCATTTAATATCCCAACTTCTAAGAAAATATTGTAGGTCTTCCTATTCTGCCAAAGGGAAACCCATTGTCTTTTATTATTAACAAGCTTGAGAATGTGTAACCAGCCTTGTTATCTAAAAGCTAATATTGCTTAGCAACTCTATTTCTAAGGTCTAACTGCTAAAGTCATTGATCGCACAAAGACAATGGCTGATGTCTACGGTGCATTCTATGATTTTTCGTGCATGCTGAAAACAAAGGTACTTCAGTAGTTCCTCGTATGTTTATTGTCCCTGTGTTGTGTTCTTAAAAGAGGATCATATGCATTTTCCATTGACAATATATTTACATAGGTCGACAAGAACGATCCAAATGCCACTAAGACATTGAACCGAATTGAAGCTGTTCAAAAACTCTGCAGAGACACTGGAGTCCTTCAAAACAGGTACAGTCTTTTCTTTGGTTCCAAAAGTTGCATTAGATCAATCTTCTCACTAAGAAACTGGTCCCAAGAGAATTAATCTTCCAAGTATTGGAGAACAGGATAATGTTATCATAATCTCTCTTTTTTCTGATGAATCTTTGTCTCTCTTCCTTTCAGAAAATCATATGTTACTGACAAAGGACAACAATACAATGCCATTGTAAGTTATATACTTTGTACCTCTCATATTTTTGAAATACTGTAACTTATCCTCTTATCTACCCGAAAATGCAGATTGTAATGATTGTGATTCTACTGGCAATAGTGTTCGCATATCTCAGAGCAAACTGAATGATGGAGTACATCAATGTAAGCGAACCGACTGTATCATCACCATTAAAGATGTTTTAGATCTTGATGAACAAATGATTTATAGGTTCATTCTCATTCACTTCACTGATTCCTATGCAAGATTGTTTCCAGAACAAAAGTGTTTGGTTTGGTCTGATTCTATATTAGTTACTGCCTTTTGTCTAAGCGTGCATGTGCACACCTATTTCATCATCCCTTGTGTTTAAAGTACCGTTCATAGTTTTTTCTTTTTGGGCTTTAGTTGCTTTTTTGGCATGTTATAAGATCTTTCATTTCCGGAATCTAAATTGATATCCAAAATTTTAATTACTAACACCAAGATAAATCCAAACGCAACCAACAAAAGAGTAAATAAATCTTTCTTCTGTAATTGTCGGCAACAACATAAAATCTAAATACAAGGAAAAAAGACTGTTAGACCAAATCTTAAATTGATTTCTTTTAAAGATTGTTTCCTTACCGAACTTGGTTTGGTGAAGTTCTGTTCTATTCTTCCCTTGTCCTTGTTAATGTCTCTGAGAGTGTATGATCGAGTTCCGTCGCTTGTATTATGCAAAAACTTGGCATGCATGAAACAGAAATTTGTAAGAACTAGTGTCTGAAGAAAAGAATCACTACATCACCAAGATTTAAAGGTTCATCACGTAAAATATAAATTGGACACAAAAAAAGTCACAAATAAAAGCACAAAAAAAGAAAAGAAAAGAAAAGCGTATTCACATATGAAGATAGGTATGGATTTGACGTTTACATCAAATGGCCAAAGAGAGGATCCAAAAACCTAAGATTAAACTCTTGCTTCAAGCGGCATCAACTCTGATCCTCATGAATGTTAATCCATTCCCAAAATCTATACGTGGACTTCTGATTTAGACCGTGTATCGCTTTCTCTTTCTTTTTTCTTTCTACAGAACACACAACTCTTTTACAGAAGCAACTCATTTCCATAACCAGCAAAGGGAACCACAATGTTATCTTCGAATTCTCAGAATACTTCAGACACTTTGCTTGCAAGAACTCGTTCCCGTTTTTCAATGTACTCATAAGGGAACCAACCGGCTTTGCCTTTGCATTCACCTTCTGCCCATCCGCTGCCTGTAACCTGATAGTGACAAACAAAAAAATGGGATATCAAACAAACACTCTTGAATAAACGCATTGGTTGATATTTATTAAAGGAGACTTTGTTGGTTTTCCCATGTGGGACTTGCTTTACTATCTAACCTTTCTAACAACAACGTATTCACCAATTGATAAGCTGAGCTCGACATCTGTCACACCGTGATATGGGAATAAGACCTGAAAACGTTTTTAAAAGAAGATAATATGTCATAATAGAACATCAAATGCTAACCAAAAGGAATCTAGATGGTGCCTTATTTCAATTCTCTAATCAGAAACAGTTTATGAACATCCATTTCATACGAATTTTCTATTATCTCTTTAAAACTTTTACTACCAATACAAACGTTTTAACTCGCAAATGAAGGTGTTTGGTCATTCATGAAAATGGCAATAGACGACATCAAAGACCGAGTATCATACCTCTCCTAAGAAGTAACCCATGCTATCTGTTGACGTGTCATGCATCTGAGATGCAAACACTCCATTAGCTTCTTCATATGATGGAGGCGGCGGCATACTGTCAGCACTTGAGGGAGCAGAAGGGGCTTCAATACGTTGCCTCTCAGACATCATCTGTAGGTTCAAGAATGTTCAACTTTGTAGTTGACTCATATAAAGGAATAGACTGAACGACAGGAATACTATCACTATGACAGAAATTTGAAACGTGTAAAACTAATGCACACCAACCTCTCCTTCAAGCTGATCAAGTATTTGGAGCACTCTTTGATGGTAGCCACGTTCAGATTCAACCTTCAGGAATGAACAATATAGTTGTTTCAAAAGAACCACAACTGGGTAAGTAAATCAAAGTTGGCTTAAAATTGGAGCTTGTACCATTGAAAGAAGTCGTTCAAGAGTCAATTTTTGTTGTTGATCTTCAACGGAAGCTAAAGCAGAAGCAGCTTCTTTCCCCAAGGTTGTCATATTTGACTTTAGGTCTTGAAGTTTTGCTTCAGCAGATTCCAGTTTCATCAAAATGTCAGGATTACCTTGAGATTCTCTCACCTTTGCTTGGCGTCTGGCAACTTCTGTAGCCTGGTTAGATGCAGGTGCATGAGTAAATAACAAATGGCTAGTTCTAGATTGAGATAAACACCCATATTACTTTTATAGATAATCAAATTTGATTCACAGTACTATCTTTCATGGTACCTGAGCTTCAGCTTCTTGGCGCATTCTGTCATAACGTTGAGCAAGATGTCTAGCATCCTCCAATGGAGCTCCCAAAACCATAGCCCGTAATGGCTCAGCAACCTAACAATATCAGGATTGAATTCCAGATTGACATGTGATTGGAGTAGCTAAATTCTAATCAAGAAACAACCAAGTGTACACCATGACACTAATTGACCTTAGGATTATAAACACATACAACAAATTCCAAATAAAAGCGATATCTTCCTATAAATTGCAGCAAAGTAAATTTTTGTGTCTAACAGTAGTTTGATAGAAGATGCGAAAGACAAACCTGTGTACCAAGAGCCTTCAACATATTTCCACGCTCCTTCTCCATTTGTGCCCGAGCGCGTCCATAGCTGAGTGCAGCTTTTGTTAATACATTGCCATTCGTACAAGTATTCTCTGAACCGTATTTCCTGCTATCCTCAGACAGCTTCGTCCCTGACGAACAATGAGTGTACAATGAAAACCAAGTCTGTGAGCCAGCCTATAAAAGACATCAAAAATACTATAACACTAAACTCGAGGATCAATAAAATCACCTATTTCAACTTGTTTTGAACCCGTGACTATATAACCTTCCACACCACGAACTATGTCTCTTTGATAATGCTGAAAAGGAAAAATGTATGAGTCCAAATTATTAATAATCAAAACATAAAACAAGCCAAAGACTTTAAACCTTGGCAGCACGCGTGGATATGTAAAGCTTTTCTAGCTTCTGATGCTGATGAAGTTCTGCTTCATCAGATAAACCAGAGCCATATCCTCCTCCTCCAAATTGCTTGAAGACAGCCTTAACCATTCCACAAAACTAAGTCAGCATACTAATAACCTCACACAAGGAAGAAACACCCGCTCTCAAGGAAATTTGGAACATTTAGCCAACAAAACAACATAACATCATTTGAAACACAAGCATAAAGCAAAAGCATCGAAACAGGAGCCATCATATGTCATATTTTCTGTAATTACTTAAGTCTCTATAATCAATAGCTATAGTGCCAGACAATTGAAAACCCTCCTAACAATGTAGCACCAAGATGTTAATCTATAATAAGCAATCACTTTTGGTCTTGACATTATGAAAGAGTTCAATAATGCAAAATCCTACATGACTTAAATTGACAAAGCATCGCATTTGATGAGTCAAACTAAATACCAAATTATGCATTGCAGACTGAAACTTCCCCAACCCAGAAGGATTTACCCAATATCTGGTCGCATCAAGTATCCAACCCAAAACAAAAACAAGGCACACTCAGATCCAGGTACTAATGAATTCCACAATCATCGATCGAAAAAGCTAGCCCCTCAACATCATTCACAGACTCACCAGAAATCAACGAATGAACGGAATCAAAACATAAATCTAGACAACATAAAGAAACAGGATCTAATCAAATGGAAAACCAAAAAAAAAAGAGAAATTTTTACCTGCTGCTGTCTTGCGACTTGTTCTCTCAACCTGCTTGCTTGTTTTCTTATTGTTTCCATTGTTCAGCTAATCAGAGCTCTTCACAGGTCTTCGAATTTTCTTTCTCCGTAAACCTGTCTTCAGCTATCGAGTTCCTTGGAACAACTCAGCGAAGATTGAGATTCGAAATCGTGAAACTTGGCGTTGAGCTCTAAACAAAATTTCTCAGCTTTCGAACACGAAGAAATCATAGAGAAAGAGAGTCTCTACCTTATAGAGAAGGTTTCAATTTAGGCTTTATAAGCCCATTGGGCTAGAAAAATTAAATCCAGTAACTATTTAAGTTCGTTTACTGTCAAATTAATAAGATGCCCAAATAAAAAAAGAAACTCAGACTGTACAAAACCCTAGAGATATATAAATCTAAAGCAAGTGAATTAGGGCTTTCTCTTAGATTTTGAAGCCGCTTCTTCACTCTAGCTCGACGTCGCGCCAAGATCCCTAACAATGGCCCTCGGGTAAAATCTTCTATCTCTCTCTTCCTTGCTTATTTTTTCGAGATTCTGTATCGAAACTTCAATTTGATAGCCTCGAGTATAATGTTCTGATCTGTTGTCACTTTTATAGGAAGAACAAGAGGATTTCCAAGGGAAGGAAAGGAGGAAAGAAGAAGGCGTGAGTAGCTTATTCACTTAACACTAAAATTACGAATTTGTAAGTTTAGGGAAACTGTTATGAATGCCGTTTTTTGATTTAATGGTGCAGTGTTGATCCTTTCTCCAAGAAGGATTGGTATGATGTCAAGGCACCTGGTTCCTTCTCCGTAAGGAATGTTGGAAAGACACTTGTTACCAGGACTCAGGGTACAAAGGTAACGTTTTTGTCTATTACTCTACTAGGGTTCTTTGTACAATTGCTTGATCTTATAGCATTGAGTCGAAATTGATGTCTAAACTGATTGCATTGTACTGTATGTTAATGTTAGTTGTAGAGATGGGGAATAAGCTTTTGTTAGCCCTCAATTTTGGATCTTATGGGAATAAGATAGTTTCCTTTTTGTCAAACCTGACATTCTTTTTTCTGTGTGGGTTCTAAATTTCAACAGATTGCCTCTGAAGGACTGAAACACAGAGTGTTTGAGGTTTCTCTTGCTGATCTTCAAGGAGATGAGGATCATGCCTACAGGAAGATCCGTCTTAGAGCTGAAGATGTTCAGGGCAGGAATGTGTTGACCCAATTCTGGGTAAGATAAAGACGACCATTTCCATGGATAAAACTATTAAAAGCTTCAAACTTTTGCTGGTTTCTAGTTTTGTTGCAGCAAATAATTAAACAATGTACTGATTTTAGTTCTTTCTCTATAGGGTATGGATTTTACAACCGACAAGCTAAGGTCATTGGTCAAGAAGTGGCAAACATTGATTGAAGCCCATGTTGATGTGAAAACCACAGATGCCTACACCTTGAGACTTTTCTGCATTGCCTTCACAAAGAGACGTGCTAACCAGGTGAAGCGTACATGTTATGCTCAATCCAGCCAAATCCGTCAGGTAATAACAACATAACATAGGATTTTATTCTTTATTATTGGCTTTCTGTAAATAGAAGATTCACATAACCCTTGTGATGTTTTCCTGATCCTTCTAGATCCGTAGAAAGATGACAGAAATCATGGTGAAGGAGGCTTCTTCTTGTGACCTCAAGGAGCTTGTTGCCAAATTCATCCCCGAATCCATTGGAAGAGAGATTGAGAAGGCGACTCAAAACATCTACCCGCTACAGAATGTGTTCATCCGTAAAGTTAAGATCCTCAAAGCTCCCAAGTTTGACCTTGGAAAGCTCATGGAGGTAAAACAAAAAAAACACATTGAATTCGTCATTGTTGCATTGATATCTGCACTAGCCATAGACTGTAAACATAACTTTGTTGCTCTTGTTTTTCTGTATAGGTTCATGGAGATTACACAGCCGAGGATGTTGGTGTAAAGGTAGAGAGACCTGCCGATGAGACAATGGCTGAGGAACCAACTGAAGTTATCGGAGCTTAGAAATAGATTTGAATCTTTTTCGTTCAAAGAAAAAAAGAACCTAATGTTATGTCGCTATTGATGTGGAGTTTTTTGTCTGGTAAGAGAACTCTTGCACAGTGCGACTAGTTTTGTACTCGTTTTTGATGGATGATCTATTATTACTCTGATTTTTTATCATGCTTTACCTCTTTATACCAAGTGTCTCTCGATTCAACTTTTCATTCCTGGAAATGCAAATCTTCTAAACTTAAAAGCATGATACACAACAACAAACTCGTGAGCTTTGAATCCAAAAGCGCTCTCCGACTAGACAATCCATACAACCTTAAGGCTTGAGCAATGGCTTAACATAGTCGTTGAAGAAGTTAATAAACACTAAAGTATTTTCTGATGAACATCTGTTTCCTTGAGCAGAGCTTGATGTTAGCAGCTGCTGTTGAATCAAAGCGATTTGAAATACTTTTAAGTCGCTTCATAATTGTCATACACTATGAAGATAGAGTTGCAACCAACTTACAATTCAACGTCTTGTTTCACTTTCATGTATTTCTGAAACAGGAAAAAAATTGTGTATCAAATGTCTAAATTTTGAGGAATTGTTGGTTGGATGGATTATTACAAGGCCATATATATATATATATGCCTCTTTCTCCTTACCTCTACTTCTGCTCTAGAGTTATTATAAAGATCACTTGATAAATAATCACCTGAGAAACAACAAAAATCAAATCATGTTTTTTGGTTTAGATTTTCTACTAAAGCAGCAAATTAACATGGACTTTGTTGAAGTTTCATCACTGGCATTGAACCCCAAAAGGATATCCTGGTCTGCGTGGGGATAGCATTTCTCTTCTGCATGTCCATGGAGTTTTGAAAAATCCCAGATTAGGAGATTAGATTGGTTAAGATAAATCCTTGAAAAAGGCCAAAGAACCAAACCAAACAGCAACAAGAATTGAATCTTTTGAGCCTTAACTACTGGGTGCTAGAGATCCAACCTTTTAATTACGGACCAGTTAAATCTTGGCAGCTTTGAACTCATTTATGATGGATAATCTATTATTACTCTTATTGTCTATCATGTTTTTACCTAATTTGAAAAGTGCCTCAATCCTTAAAATACTTATCTTTTTCTACTCTTTAAACAGAAGATACAACTACATAGTCATGAGCTCTAAATCTGTGTTGTATAATATGTGTGGTTATGAATCTTAGATTTTAATTTTATCTTATAGTTTATAACACGACCAAAATGAAAGTGTCGTTTTAATATATAAGATATGAATGATTTTATTTTCCAATAGTGGTTCAAATTAATAATGAGTTTTAAAACTCATATGATTATGTCTTATTTTCTTGTGTTAACTTCATTTTTGTGTATAAAACATTCTTGGACTAGATAATCAATCTTTAAACTTTTAAGCTCATGAAATTTTTGCGTTTTAACTTGTTTTATTTTACGTTTTTTTTTGCCTAAATTGGTGATAAATATTGTAAAATATGTAAGAAAAGAAAACCTTTTGCATTGATCAAAAGGATTTGGAACCTCTCCCATAGAAAATGATAAAATCATTAGTGTTTTATATAATGTATAAAAGCAAAGCAAAGATCAAAGAGTTATTGAATGGACGAATAAGAGGAAAATGTGACAATTCTTTTTTCCCATTCCGCATTCGTCATTTCTGTTTTTTCCCTCTAATTTCCAAAAATAAAAATCATTTAAAACTAATACTTAATTTTAGGTTTCATAAAATTTAATAAAAAAACAAATGCATTTATATAAAGACATACTAGTTTAACACCCATACTCATATATTGGCTAAAAGTATATATTTACGATAAAATCAAATCCCAAATTTGGTCACAAGATCAATAATACTTAATTCTTATTTTATAGAAAATATATGAAAACCTTTTTTGGCCGATAAAAAGGGAGAGAGCTCTCCCAAAAATTATTCCAAGGAGAATATAAAAATTAGATGATGCACGTGCTGTGTACGTGATATGTTTGTAAGAATCAATATGTATTTATAGTTATTTTTATTTATTTATATGTGATATTTGTTATCTTTTTGTTTATTATATAGTTTGTTTTAATCATATGTAATAATAATTCATTGGTCTCAAAGTGGGTTTTGTTTATATTTATCACAACCATTCATCTCATTTTTTTCTTCTTCGATCACTATCTTTCTTATCTTCTCTCTTTTTAGCAGTTTTTTTCTTCGTTCAACATTTTTCTTTCTTCTTTCTACGATATTTTATTTATTTTTTTAGCATGTTTTCCTTGCTCTTCTTTATTTCTTCAAGGCCAACCCTTTTCACATGATCTTTGATTCTTTTATTTGCTAAATTTGAATTCGTTTTTTTATGTTTGTTAATTTACATTTATTTTTTTTGCTTTTGTGTTTAACTTTTTTCGGATATAGTTTTACGTTTTTTTTTGCCTGAATTGGTGATAAATATTGTAAACCATTCAAAAGAAAACCATTTTGCATTGATCAAAGTATTTGGAAACTCTCCCATTTTATTGACATCAAAAATGATAAAAGCTTTAGAGTTTTATAAAATGAATAAAAGAAAATGCAAAGATCAAAGAGTTATGATGCGTATTGAATGGACAATAAGAGGAAAATATGACATCTTCTCTTTTTCTCCATACCGCACTTGTCATTTCTACTTTTCCCCTAATTTACGAAAATGAAAATTCATTTTGAAAAAATAATATTTAATTTCAACTTTCATAAAAACTTAATAAAAAACAAATGGATTTATATAAAGACACATTTATATAAAGAGACACGAGTGTAACATGATAACATCCCATACTCATACACTATAAAAGTAAGGTTTGCAAAGAATATATTCTACCAAACTAAGAGATTGTAACGACTCTTACGATCGAAATCAATCCCAAATTTTGTTACAATATATATTATACTTCTTATATCATAGAAAAATACATGAAAATTTTATGTACTATAGAAATAATAGACCGAACTCTTTTGTTGAAGATTTTCTAAATGTCTATTATATGTAATTTAAACCATACTCAAAAGGAAAGTTTGTATAATTGTAAGGAAAGTATAATATTTTTATACAAAAATAATAAAATTGATATTTGGATATAGTGGTTTGCTTTGGTGAAATCCACTTCATTATATATCTCCTCAATTCCCATCACCACCAAAAACCCACACTTCTTTTCTTTCTTTCTTTTTTTCTGCATAGTAATATTTATATTTTTGAATTGAGCTTCTTATAATTTGTGTGTTTCAAATTTTATAAAATAAAGGTGAATTAAGGCTCGATAAAGATCGTTTTATATTTGATTTAGTACAACTTGACTCTATCTTATAAATTTTGATAGAGCATAATCAATATGAAAATTGTTATTATCTGCATTTGGTTACCTAATCTATGATCTAATACTAAATATAGTAGAACATAGACATTTTGACGAATCATATATGGCCATTAGCTATTGCATGACAAATAACGTAACTCTTGTTTTGTCACTTATCACTAGCTAATATATTATTATTCTTATTAACTAGAATAAGGCCCCAATTGCATCGTTATTTGAAAAGTAAAAATGTTTGTAAGAAATTTAAATTAAACTAATAATATATTTTACAGTAAAAACCAAACTAGAATATGATTGGTTTAATTTAAATCTCTTACACAAAATTTTGTTTTTCAAAATAACAAAATCAATTATCAATCGAAGTCTATATAAATTTTTTTAAAATTCAGATAATTCAAGCTTTGGTAATTATTATGTTGTCCTAAATTTCCTTATATCCAAAAACTGGAAAATTAGATAACATTATTTGAATGATCCACATGTAATATAATGAAAGAGAATCAAACTTATGTAACGTATTACTGGTATACTAATTTTTTTTGTTCTACCATACCACTATACCATGACCGTGCCGGCTAAATATGAAGTTGTGAACTGAATTAATGTATTTGAACTATTCATGTATTAAATTCTTGTAATTTTATCAAGTTAGTTATCAGAATTTCTTATAATTTCGGATAGAGATTATGGTTTAGTGATTGACTTACAATAATATTAGTTTTAACACGACAAGCAAAATGTTGAATTATTAATGATTGATGATATGTAATTGAAATAACAAATTTACCTGGTTTTTACTTCAAAAGAAAAACACACACAAACTAACCATTGTAAAATGTTTAAGCCGACGGTCAACTATTCTGACAAGACAAGCTAAATTGAGCTTGATATATATAATCTTTCAATAATTAAACGAAACAAAAATATTATAAAAATCAATCAAATATGTATTGAATAATGTGAAACTGACCTGACTTATCAATTATGTGACGAAAGATAAGCCCAAGCCAAACATCCACGTATAGAACTCATTGATTAGGTCTAAAGAAAAATAAGATCATACAAAAAACACAAATCCTGACGTAAATACAAAAGAATTCATAACTTTTTTATATTGAAGAAAAACAAACCTAAATGAAGAAGTGGATTTGGAACTGATTAAATTTTTATATCTTCCATATTTGAATCAAAATTTTAGTTTTAGGAATTTGCGTAATTGCATGATAATTTTTGGAATTTAGATTTTAGATTATAAATCGAAATCTTATAGATTCAATTGTTATTAACAAAGAGCCAAAAATACAAAAACAAAAATTATGGATATGAAAATTCTGTATTACATGTAGTCAAATTATGATATTATGATATCAGTGTTCAAGTTCCATATGATTTTATCGATTCAATTGTTAGACAAAATAAAATCAAGATGCAAAAAGTCAAAACAACTAAATTATGAATATGAGTAGAGTATGTTGCATGGAACTGGATTACGACACTAATACTCAAGCTTAATAGGTATAAAATTGAGTTTAGATTTTAAATAGATTATACTAACCCTGATTTTCTACAAAGATGATCTATGATTTTTGAGAAATTTAGTAAACAATATTCAAAAATTGCAAAAATGAAATAAATTATGAAAACCAAAAGGACACATTGTTTTACACAAAAATGAAGAGGCAAATAAAGTAGAATGAAAAGCATTGATTCTGAAATACCAATCTAATTATCATTCGTGAAAGAAGATTTTGTAATATTCCACAAACTTAAAATTAGGGAAAAAGAAAGAAAAAAAAGAAGCTTTAAAGCACAAAGATACAAAGACAAATTTCATCAAAGTTGTTAGTTTTTATTTGTTGCTGTGATTTTGACCTATTTTTAAGAAAAAGTAAATGTCTGCTATGCCGGAGTAGCCTGAGTTGATATTCACAGATGAATTTAATTGTTACAATATATTTAAATGCAATCGTTTCTAAAGGAGGAAGCATATGAGTATAATCTTTTTAAGTCTACATAACTTACAAGAAAAGACAAAGAATTAGAAATAACAATGATCTTGATGTCTAATAGCTTTCGTAATCTTGGCTTTGGTTGATTAAGTCTGAATTTATGTAAGCTATGTTTGTTAGATGCTTGTAAATCTTTGCAATTTGTTAATAAAACTCTTTTGAGGGAGAAAAAAAAGCACAAAAACACAAAAAGGTCTATGTTTTACTTTTTAACCCCTACAACAATCCTTCTTTAATTTCAGTGCCCTATCTCTCTTTCTTCCTCTTCTCTCAGCTTTATTCTCCTTCTTCTTCCTCTTTTTTTTTTCAGGTAAAGAGTCATGATAAGCATATCCTACATACTCTTCTCTTCTTCTCATCTTTATACTTTCTCTAAAGTTTGCATGCTTAGACTCTGTTATAGATCATAAAGTTAAGCTTTTAGCTTCTTTTTAGCTACTTTATTATCCTTGTTTTGTGTTTGGTTGTTGTAATAGTTCAGAATTAAGACTATGTCAAGTGATAATTGAAACTTAAAAGATATTCTGTGTATGTATGTATGTATGTGTGAAAGAGTTAATGGAGTTGTGGACTGAAGCTAAAGCTTTAAAGGCACGTTTAAGAGGAGAATCTACATCTCTGAAACATCACCAAGTGATTGTGTCTGAAGATTTAAGCAGAACTTCTTCTTTGTCTGAAGATTTCTCTGTTGAGTGTTTCCTTGATTTCTCAGAAAGCCAAGTTGAAGAAGAAGAAGAACTTGTCTCTGTTTCATCTTCAGTAGAAGAACAAGAAGAAAATTTCATCTTTAGTTCACAACCTTGCAGCTTTGATCATCAACTTCCTTCTTTACCAGTAAATTTAGAAGCTTCTTCTATGTTGATTTTCCTTAAATTTTGTTAATTTGTTGTAAGTTTTGTTTTCTGATTTGTTTAGGATGGAGATGTGGAAGAGCTTGAATGGGTATCTCGTATTGTAGATGATTCTTCTTCACCTGTCTTTACACAAACTCATGAAACCAAACCAAGTTTCTCATCTCGAATCCCGGTTAAACCAAGAACCAAACGATCTCGGAACAGTCTAACCGGAGGTCGTGTTTGGCCATTAGTTTCAACCAAACATCAACATGCAACAACAGAGAAACTAAAGAAGAAGAAGAAACAAGAACCAGCCATTAGTGTGTTTCAAAGAAGATGCAGTCATTGTGGCACAAACAACACACCACAATGGAGAACCGGTCCAATTGGTCCAAAAACCTTATGTAATGCTTGTGGAGTCCGGTTTAAGTCCGGTAGACTCTGTCCAGAATACAGACCGGCGGATAGTCCAACGTTCTCTAATGAAATTCACTCAAATTTACATAGGAAGGTTCTGGAATTAAGGAAAAGTAAAGAGTTGGGTGAAGAAACAGGTACAAAATCAGACCAGGTCAAATTTGGCACCAAGTGGTAGAGAAGACTTAGGTGAAACCTACTTTTTTGTAACATTATCTATTGTTAGTATTGTAATTTAACAACTTGCTTCACAATATTTGAATTAGTTTGGTTTTATTTCTATTAACATAATTATGTTTTCAATGATGTAAGACCACTACCACTATAACTTCGAATGATTTTGGTCCATTTGAAGTGGCTATTGACCTTTTTTGAAGTATTTTGCAATTATAAAACTTCTTAACTTATATCAGTTTTTATATAAAGATTTATAAACAAAGGACCACAATTTCATGGACCCTTTGGTCAGTAGTATCAGAAGTGTAAATTACACTTATCTGAATTATATATTTATGGAAATATCGAAATTTATTTATGAATATATAATAAGTACGTTGACCTAGTCAACAATCCGTCGTAGTCTAGCTGGTTAGGATACTCGGCTCTCACCCGAGAGACCCGGGTTCGAGTCCCGGCGACGGAGATTTTTTTTTTAAATCTATAATTATGGGCCGAGTTTGTTTTGTATTTCAGGCCTAAATACGAGGCCCATTCTCGTACCCTCTAATTGGTAAAGAAGGTTTATACAACTGATGAAATAGGGAAATTAGATAGAAGAAGGGAGTGTAAGAGAGAATCGAAATCAATCGGGAATCAGAAAGATGAGCGGAGCTTCGTCGGCGGCGTACATAGCGCGGCGAGCGGCACAGAAAGAAAGGGTTCGAATCCTCTATCGTCGTGCTCTTAAGGATACTCTCAATTGGGCGGTTCATCGCCATATATTTTACCGAGACGTAAGTCTTTCAGATCTCCGAATTGGATTTTGGATTTTTTGCTTTTGTTGTTTCGCCGATCTCGCATTTGGGTTTCGAGTGTTTGATCTGCGTTTCTTTTTTCAGGCTTCTGATCTGCGTGAGAAGTTCAATGCCAACCAGGATGTGGTTTGTTCTCTTCTAATTTCAGTTTTAGACTCTCTTTTTGTACCTCCTGCGATTTCTCTTGTTTGATTGTTGATTCAGTGGCTTAATAATCCGTGGAAATTGATATTCTGTTGTTCAGTTTGATTTCAATTTGGTAGAGAGACTTTAGAGTTATGAGCATAGCAATGTAAGTGAGTTTGGATGAGAAAGTTGAGGACTTTTTGTATTGCTTAGTTGTTTTATACTCTTTGCTATTTTATCAAATAAATGAGTTTGTGCAAGCTTGTTTCGTAAATGTTTACACTGCTGTGAATAGAGAAATTGTTTTCAATACTAGTTCTTGTGTTGAGATTGTATATCCACGCATCATCATTACAATATAGCACTATTGCCTTCACAATCCGTCAGCTTATGATCTCTGCAAAATGTTTTGTTGTTATTAAGTAAATGATGCACCTTTTTGAACTGAATTGAGAAGCATATAATGAAGCTATTCTATCAACTGTAGCACAATGTCAGCATTGGTGATTACAATGTACATTTGAGCTGCACATTTTTGTTTCTCATTATCACTTGATATAGATTGGTGGTATTTGTAGGAGGATGTTGACAGAATCGACAAACTGATTGCTCATGGTGAAGCAGAATACAAGAAATGGCGGCACCCTGACCCTTACATTGGTAAGTATCTTGGGCCATGAGTTAGTTTTGTTGAATCTGTTAGGAACATAGGTTTGTTATGAGAGAACAATAGCAGTCCAATCCTTCAAATGACCTACATTTTCTTCTGTAGTTCCATGGGCTCCTGGTGGCTCAAAGTTCTGTAGAAACCCGACTCCGCCTGCTGGGGTAAATATTACTTGCTTTGTCATGATCTCTCTTCCTTCTTTGCAAGTGCTGACTTTGGTTTTTTTCTGACTAATGCAGATTGAGATAGTGTACAACTTTGGTCAAGAAGACAACCCATAAACCTAGTTTGCATATTTTCACACCCATCAATAAAGTAAGTTGGATAATCATCACATAGACATGTTCAATCCACAATAGTTTCTCTATAACAAGGTGTGTGTTATACTACCTATTGCAGATTGTAGCATCCGGTGGCTATGGTTCAACAGATAAATTGAAAACTTTCAAGCTTGAAAGTTTGAGGGACCAATTGTTATTTTATGTTGCATTCCAGTAAAACAATCTTGTTTCAACTTGGTTTATATTTCTTCATCTAAAAATATTTCCTGGCTGCACTTGCCAAGCATGTCATCATGAATTATGGATGTTCTGACCATGAAACTTGTCTGTAAAACAACAAAAGTGTGTTTTTTTACCTTTTTTTTCTTTCAGACTGAACGGTTCGAAACGAGACGGGTTTGAACCGAAAAAGATCAACTCACCCATTACACTCCTTAAGTCACTTTGTCTGCCATGGCTCAAGCATTGTTCTTCTGTCTCATGTTTGGATTATCAACTTGTCTTCCTTCAAAGTTGTAAAAACGCAGCGTATAAACACAATCCGGATCTCTTGGAGATCCAATTTGAAGCACAGATGCCAAAATTTGGGGTAGTTGGGAATAACTTTTCCAACTTGGGTCGAGAGAGTAAATGCTTCAATTATCCCCACAAAATGCCGATTCCAAACCCAACATGCAAAATTTGCTTATCTTCGAGCCCACCATTGAAAGTAACAAGACTACAACATGATGCCTGGATATTTGAACATGAGAATATAGTTGCAATTCGCAGAATTATATGACTATTTTTGCATGATCGCCATTAACCGAACAACTATAGTGGAAAGAAGCTACACGTTATCTCGAATATGCTTATATTGCTTTATTTTCTTTCAAAATTACTACGTAAAAAGGCAATATGTTCCACCAAACAGTGACCCAAAAATAAAGAAAAATATTCGAGAAGGAAAATACCTAACAATAACTCCAAAATCGTGGGACACGTATCAATCAATGATTCAACCGCATCTCAATGATTAATAAATATAACAGATAAAAGATGTCAGTAGATAATACACTAAACATGTCAGAATCTACCATATGTGTATTGTCACATTCTCACTCTTCACTCACAACCACATCGCCTACGGTACCGTTTAGATGCGGCGAATCAACGCCCCAAAACAATAAAGAATAACAAGACAACAATGTTTTGTTTATGTTTCTGTTTAATGGTTGTCGAGTTAATTGAACCTGTAAACATCATTGCATATAATTCATCATTTTGATTATAGAATGATAAAAAAAACTTCGAACAAAGTGCAAGAGATCATTTTAATGGTAGATGGTGATACCCTAAACGGACAGACCTATTAAGCAAAAGGCCTGCTAAGAACTTTAGCCCGAAGAAGGATCGAGCTCAGTAAATCATCTCATCACTAATAATATGAGCTCGTTATTCACATTGGTCAGCGAACTGGATGACATTTACAATGACTAACGCAAAACATGGGATCGATAAGCTGAGTAATATAGGATTGACGAGATGAATCAATTGCGGAATCATCGAAAAAATAAAAGGAAACTCTAATTTAATTAACATTAATTGAGATTAATTAAATCAAACAGAATTTATAGATAGTGTAGGCATAAAAATGGGTAGTCGAAATTGTAGGGGACATGAAAAATTATTCTCATCACAAATATACTCTCAAACTTGTAAGATCAACAATAGACTAAGAAAAAGCTCACAGAATGGTCTTGTTTAATATATAAAACCAGAAGGCTACATTACAACAACAAAATAAATAAAATAACACAACAAGATCCGAATTTCACAAAAGGTTTTCATGATTCGGATCTTTTTTTATTCTTAAAAATTCTTAAATAACGATAGATATCATCGTATTATTCTTAATTAATAATAATTTATTGAAATAAACTTAGAAATATGGTGCAACAAAGCACACATGACGATCACCTTTTCTCATGGAGAGACATAATCAAAGCCATCTTCATCGCAGTAGTAAAACCCGAGGTTATTGATCGCAGCTGAAAGAGAGTTACTCGGAGATGCTGGTTCAGTCACAAGGTACGGCATGTTGTGAAATGAACGATCAAGACAAGCCGCGACATTATTGAACTCATCATCATGATCTTCTTCTTCATCGCTACCTTTGCTCTGCATCAATTCCTCTGCTCGGTGTTTTAGAGTTTGAAACATTAGCTCAGGCTCATGTTGCATTAAACGTAGAACATCAGCTGAGGATTGGCCAGGTACTGCACGAGTCACTGCAAAGCTGTGTGGTCCATCGCTCTGTGAGACTTGGACAATACTTGGTCCACCAAAGAGATTGTGGACTCCACCTAGTGCTTCTTCGTAAGCTCCTCCAAGGAACATACCTAAGAAGTACTTACCATCGCCATTGTTGTCAAGCTCGTGTAATGGCAAGCTGGATTCGCCACCTATGAATTTGTTGATCTTGCCGTCACTGTCACACGTTAAATCTGAAAAGATCCCACGAGTCACTGGCCTTTGATCGAGTTTATGGATAGGAACTATAGGAAACAGCTGATCAATCCCCCAGAGATCAGGAATTGAAGTGAAAACCGATAGATTGATATTGTATGTATGGATCGGATCCGATGCACCTATAGCCTTTAACACCCACTCGCACAACCTATCAACAGAAGCTAACTGTTCGATGCTCAAAACACCGTCTTTGAATCCTTCAACACACCTCTGCTTCAGCTGATCGACGTACAGGAGGCAGCTTTGGTGGTCTCCACGCATCACAGCGGCATAAAGTTCCTCGTAATTGGCTCGAGCTTCATCATCACCTTCTAGCAGGAACTGAATATCGTCAGGAGTCTCTTGGTGAACCTTTGGTTTAACAGCCGAAACAGCTTCGAAGATCAACACGGAATGATGAGAGACTATTGCTCTGCCGCTTTCGCTGCATATCACCGGATGTTTCACTGATCTCCGGTCACATACAAACCGAACAGAAGCTACAACAGCTTCAGCATACTCCTCGAGACTATAAGCAACAGAGAGATCCGATTCTCCCGATTTAGACCCGTCGTAGTCAATCCCCAAACCACCTCCAATATCAATAACCTGCATATGTGCACCAAGACGCACGAGCTCACAGTAAAGCTGAGCAGCCTCGGCGACACCGTCAGAGAGCAACGAAGTTGACGGAATCTGTGAACCAATGTGAAAATGCAGGAGCTGGAGGCAATCCAGCATTCCAGATTGGCTAAGCTTCCTCACGACAGAAACAATCTGAGTAGTGGTCAATCCAAATTTGCCCTTTTCTCCTGACGTTGACCCGAAATGACCAGAGTGTTTGGTTCTCAGCTTAGCTCTTAACCCAATGACAGGCCTCACATTTATCTTCTGACTCAGATCAATAACCAGATCGAGCTCTTCTTCTTGCTCGAGCACAATCACAGTGTTCAACGCCAACTTTCTCCCAAGCAGAGCCAAGGATATGTACTCAGCGTCTTTGAATCCATTACACACAAGAAAGGCATCAGGATTACCTTTACACAAGCAGCTCATAGCGAGAAGTATCTCAGGTTTAGAACCAGCTTCCAATCCAAACCGAAACAAAGATCCAAATTTGACAATATCCTCAACAACGAATCGATCTTGATTGCATTTCACCGGATAAACACCTTGGTAATGAGAATTGTATCCCTGACTCTGAATAGCGAAAGCAAACGCAGATTGAAGACACTCAAGCCTGTTCTTCAATACATCAGGGAACCGAACAATAAGCGGAAGTTGCATTCCCAAACCACCAGAGGATTTCGGATCCGTCACCTTCTTAACAATTTTAAGCAAATCGATATCTTGGTGAGGCAAAGTTTCAGAGCCATAAGGACGAACAGAGATGTTACCAGAAGAATTGGCTATGAAATAAGGAGCACCCCATCCATCGATTCGATAGAGCGACGAAGAACGAGACGTAGACCAACAGCATGAGCTGTCAACAACGGCGGAAGCGGAAGTTGGAGACGCTGGGAAAAGAGAGCTATCTCCGGTGGAGAAATCGTAACCAGAAGGCACAAAGGCAGTATCTATGCAAGCTAAAGCAGGCATTTTTCTTCACTCACGATCACAGAAATTCTCCAACACAAAATGAAATCGAATTTCGAACGAAGCTTTTAATTAATCAAATGATGTGAAGTTAGGGGTTTAAAAACCGCCGAGGCCGGAGCCTCGGCTACCCCCTCAGAAGAAGGCAGAAGATATATCTATCGCCGCCGTGAAACCCACCTCTCGCAGCCCGACCCGATCCGAGAATCTCCACGATGAACAGTTCAAAAATAACCTAAAATCGAAAAAAAGGGAAATACCAAAATCTGTAATTCAACAACCTTATCTTCTACAACACCATGCAGAGCAAAATTTGGTTATGAAGAATTGAAATGAAAAAGGAAATAAAAAAGGAAAGAGAATGTGGAGAATTCTCGGGAAAATGCAAGAAAAAAGAGAGACGGAAACCTAGCGGAAAAGAAGGAGATAACGGAAATGAAGAAGAGAAGCGTGAGTTTGTTTGGGTTGATGAAGAGAAAAGAGATGAGATTGTGTATTTATATAGGAGTGGAGGAAGAAGAGAAACTTTAATGGAGTAGGAACCTACATGAGAAGGTCGATACTGAGGAAAGCTTGATTTGGGCCCTGGGGCCCATTTACTTGTTTACGTTTACTACTTTTCCTATTTTTTCCTCAATATTAAACTTTTTTTTACTTTTCACTTAAATCCAAGACCAAAAGTGATGTTTTTATGGCACAAATTTCGATTAAAAAATTAAATAAATAAACAAATGTAAAACGAAATTTTAATATGACGACAATATCTATCACAAATTTTAATATGATAATCTAGCTAACGATTCAGATATTTAAGATTAAAATTCTCTTTTTTACCGTTAGTAAATTAAATAAAAAATTTAGAATATAAATTTTAGACTATAAATCATATTTTTGTCGATCTAATCATATAAATTAAAAATCATTTAATATTGATTTTTACAACTAAAAATATACTTTAATCTATGTAACAATTGTTCAGCCAGTTAGAAATTATTCTGCAAAATACAAATTATTAAAATAGAAAAAAAGATATAATAAAAATTGCATTAAAAATTTAAAATATCAAAAAATTTGGAACAATATTTTTGTCCTAAAACATCATACGTAGAAGAATGGACCATTGAAGCTTGGACTAATGTCTACGGTGACACATGACCAGACCAATAATTGCGTAATTTTGCATGTACTTAATGTCTTTTCTTTTGTCGTTAATCACGGTTATTTAAAACAAATTTCCTTCTTCTTTTTCTCTTTTGTTTATTCCTTGAAGACAAAATTACATGTTAGCAATATTAAAAAAAAACGTACTTTTGTTGATGATAAGATTATATAAAATAAAGCAAAAAATGTTAGTATGTTTATAGGGAGTGGAAAAATAATAAACAAAAACTATAATGTAGTATTTGGTTGATAGTGTGGGTTTTAAAAAAAAAAAGAATTAAAATTCAGCTAGGTTTGGTCACAAACACTCAGCTACGATGCGCCACGTGTCAGTCTTACGTGAGCCCTGATGTGCTTTTTTTCTTCTTTTAGGTTAAAAATTATAATTGCGCCGCTACTTCTCACACGTGCGACTTTAGATCTCTTTTGAATCCGAGAAAGGAAGATCTATGAGTTTAATGTTCCACGGCTCAGATTGTGCCACGTGTACTAACAGTTTTAACCTAATGGAAATAAAACTACACATTTATTCCTTGTAGTATTAAATTGTTAATAAATGTCACAATCAATTGAGTCGTTGAGAAAATACACTAAATTGTCAATGAAAAAAAACACACATTTTCCACAAACTAGTTGATTGTTGTAATAAAATTGGAGAATTTTCACTTATCAAAAAAAAAAGATTTTACCAAAAAGAAAAAAAAAAAAACTGGAGAATTTTGTCCACACTAGACTTTTTGAGTTTTTAATTATAGAAAATAATATTTTAAAAAAATTTCTGCAAAATACCTTAAATTAAGGAAAAATACTTCCTTTGAGTTTGATATTATTCCATTGTAAACAATTATCCGATATCTTCTATCTCAATTATATGCATAATTCACTATATATCCATATGAATAATTACATTCTAATCCAATAAATACAAAATTTATTATATATGTCTATCATATATTATATAAATATCTAGTGTACGCATGCAGAACTATATGCTACGTTTCCATTTCGAAAAATTCTTTATAGCAAAAGGATATTTTGTAGAAATTTTAAAAATAAGAGATTTTATAGTACAATTGAAAACGTAAAATAGAATAGTATAAACAATTTTCTCATAAAAATTTAACAAAGGAGAAAGAAAAATAGAATAGAATTAGTATATACTATAATAATGATAATAAAGGTGAATATGCAATAGAATAAGAAAAAGGAAAAAAACGCGTTAACGGCGCGTTTACGGATCGCTAACGCAACACGTACACTACTCTGCTCTCTAATGTTATGGCTATCGTGAATAGTGCTCTTTCTTATAAACTATTCTATTCGTTTTTATCTTTACATTATATTATATATATTCGAAAATATTCCTTAAAATTATTTATGTATTCGTATTGAGCCATAGTGGTTAATTATGTAGTTTTGATTAAGATCGTAATTCCCAAAATCGCATCACATAACGTGGTTATACTTAATAAATTACATGACGTGTGATTTAGAAAATGGTCATTGTCATGTGGTTTTAATGGTCAAATTGAATTAAAGTTATAACGTGCCGTGTCCAACTCGTTGAGTTATGTCTTAATAACTTCCTTGCAATAATCAAACAATGTTTTGCTATGTCATAAACCAAACCAACATTTGCCGTTTTTTTTGGTTTATATCAAATGGTTCGAGTTCAACTAGAGTATTATTTCTTTCTCAAACCGATCGATTTTATTTAAGGGCTAGGAAAAACTATATAAAAACTATATAGTATATAGGAATCATTGTTATCCATCATATATTTCTTTTGTATATATATCAGTGTAAACACGAAACAAAAATAATTCATTTGATGTTGGTTTTCTATTTATATTATTACTAGATGATGTTCCGTGTGATGTACGGGTTAAAGTAATATTTGTTTATTTTATTTATTTATTTTATACTTTGATTTGTATGTGTAAATTTATTAATTAGTTAGTTTTATATATATATATATTTGATATATTAAATATAAATTTATAGTGATCACCAGTGTTGTACACGAAATATATTTTTAATCCCTGTTTACTTAAGTTTCGATGCATTATAATTTGTATTTACTTTTTTTGACTCGTGTCATTTACGTTTTGATACATGTTTATTTATGTTTTTAGACTCGTTTATAACTTAAATTTTTAGACTCGTATTTGTTTGAGATTTTGAACCTGTATCTATTTAGGTTTTAATATTTATGTTTAATTTTGCTTTATTATACATTATCGATAGAACACTTAATTTTGTAGATCCATGTATATTTTTGTTTTACAGTATCGATTTGACACATATTTTTATTTATTAATATTTTAATCAATTCAGGAAATATATACTAATAGAAATATATTTTATTCAATTCAGGAAGTATATATTAATATAAATTTATGTATAATCATATAATTAATATGTATTTGTAGATTAACAAAACCGATATTTATTATAACTAATATAATTTTTTGTTTGTGAGAACTTGAAAGTTTATACTATTAGTCATTTAGTTTTTATAAATATTGATAGCATTAATTATTTTGTTTTGTTTTCTTATCATTACAAATATATTTATTTATATCTTTTATATATAAGTAATATTTTTGTGAAAATTTGATTTCTTTCATGCATATTTATATTGAGATTATAGATTATTTTTTGTTTTTATGTCTTATATACATAATAAATATAATTATTTTTTAATAATTAATACTTACAATCATATATATATATATATATATATATATTCTAATAAATATATTTACTAAAATTTCGATTATATATAAAATTTATAAAATATACAATGTCTTTTATATATAACAAATATTATTATTTTCTAATAAGTAATACTTACAATCAAAAAATAATATTTTTTAAAAAAAATTATTACTTAATTATAAGATAAATATCTTTAAGTCATCTTTCAAGTAATTTGAGGTAATTAACCAATTTTAATCTGAACATAGAATCTAGTAGAGCATCTGTTGGCGTAATTGTGGTTCTGTACATGAAAGAGACCTTGAAGTTATGAGTATAAGTTCGGTAAGCTCCATTTGTAGGAAAAACTTGTAGGTTTGTAATAATGTTAGTACTTCAAAATTCAAAAAGAAATTGAATTTAGAAACCAGTTCATTCTTCACATTACAGTGAATATTATCACCCTACAATATATATATATATATATATATATATATATATCAATTAATTAAAAAATATTTTAAATTATTATAAAGATATTCATATAGATAAATTATTAATAATGTACCTTAAAATCACAAAGAACCATATCAATCGTTTGAACATGTTCTTTAGTGTATATTTTCCAGAATTTTAGAATTTTAACTTTAATCCTCTAGGTTTATTTGTTGGGGTTCAACGAAAAGATTTAAGAGAAATACATGATAAAAAAAATAAAAATCGAGAGAAAAAAGAATGAAAATATTTGGTGTCGTTAAATTGTCCTGCGATGTTTCCTATATAGATTTCGATTAGAAATTTTATTCTATTAGAATTAGGAATACTTTTATAAACAATCGAATTCAGACAAAGTAATCATCTAATACAAATTGACCAATTACGGATTTAAATTTTTATTATATTATTATAAATTATATGGATAATTCAACGCTATGGTTTTATTATAATAGAGATATTCTATTAGGATTAGGATTATCTTTTATTTCATTTTCTCTAAATATAAGGTAGTTGGTTAGTTATTGAGTTAATGTTCTTATCATAATTTAAATAACAAACTAAATTTATTTAATTAAAGATTTTATCATAATCTTAACAAACTATGATTCAACTAAATCTATTGAATTAATAAAATCTGTTAATTAAGCCAATCAACTTTAACTAATTTGTCTTGACGAAATCTATCCAATTAAGGAACTAATCGAATTAATAAAATATGTTGAATCAAATTAATGAAATCTATTTTAATAAATATCTCTAACTCAACTAATAAGGAAATCTATTGAACGGATTAAATTCATGTAGTTTAGCCTATAAAATCGTAATAACTAAAGAAATATCTTTAATTCAACCAGTAAATTTCATGTAGTTTAGGTAATCAAATCGTAAAAATTGAGAAATTATCTTTAATTCAACCAACAACAAAATCTGTTAAGAATCTTATCATAATCTATGGAATTGATTAATCTATGTAGTTACCCAATCAAATTGATAAAAAAATAAATATATAACTGAATCATGTTATAGATTATCTAAACAAATTTTATTCAGACAAATTAATTATTTAATACAAATGGACCAATCATAGATTTTAAATCTCTATTATATTATTATAAATTAAGTGGATAATTCAACGCTACAGTTTTATTATAATAGAGATGTTTAAGAGTTAAGAGAAAGTAATAACTTATGTGAGATGTTATTTTTTTATCAACAATTGTATCTATGAAATCTGATTTATAATTTAATTTTTTTAAACACTAAACACTATCATAAAAAAACTATGTAATTATTTAGAGTCGACTTATGATATAAAAAAACTATTAATATATATGAATTTGAGCATTCAATCAAAAACGATTAATAAAGTTTATAATAGTGTTTTGGAATTCAATTATGCCAAAGGATAGATGGTCTAGGGCTGGGCATAAAAGAAAGAATGAAAAAGATTTTAAAAAATGAGTTTTGGTTATGGATCAGGTTAGGGTTGGGTATAATACCCAAAACTCGAAATCCGACCCTGATTCTGATCCGAAATATTCCAAACCGAATCAAACCAAAACTTGCAAAATACTCGAACGGGTTATAGATTACAAGAATACGGATAGCCGGACCCGATCGGATAAAATTCGAAACCCGAATGGATACCCGAAATACTTAGAATATATAATATATTTTAAAATACTTATATATACATTTAATTACAAAAATATAAAAAATTAAACTATAAATCTGTATATATTATTCATTTTAAAATCGAAATAACAAAAAAAATTTGAATATAAATTTTTTAGTTAAATTATGGTTTTTCTAAAATTTTTTTAGCTTTTTTCAAAAAAAAATTCAATAAACGATTAATTGAAAATGCGGATATCCGAACTCGATCCAAACCCGAACCGGATCCGACTCGAAATAGAGTATTTTATAAGAACCGAACCCGACCCGAACCCAAAATTAAATACTCAAACCCGAATCGTAACTTATAAGAATACCCGATCGAGTTTTATATGAGTAAATCTGAAATACTCAAAACCCGAAATACTCGATCCGATCGAGTTCGGGTATCAAATGCCCAATCCGAGATCAGGCCTTGAACGGTATGATTACTTTATCGTAATAATAGTTGGGTGATAAAAGGTGTGTTAAATGTCATTGAGTTGTACTCTATACTCTATACTAATAGTTGTCCTTTATGGTAATGGACATTAATGTTTTTAGGGTTTAGGTTTCGCCGCGTCTTCAACGGCGTCATGGACAATGGGGTAGTGTTAATGGTTGATTCTGACAATATTTAATCTTTTTATTTATTAGTCTCTGCGAAGCGGTTGAATGGTCGATTCATTGAGTGATTTCTACGATTTGAGTGTTATTTTCTATTCTGACACGTACGTATATGTCTTGGCTCACTCTTACACATTGTTAGCTTATTTCGTTATTAAAACGTCTTTATTATGTTTAGTACTAATCAATTCAATCTAATACTAGTATAAATGTAGCGAATCATATGTGATTAAAGATAATCAAAATCCAAAATATGCAAAAGTAAGATTATCATTTTAGTCTAATAGTATTGCATGTGCAAACAATATTTACTACTTCCCAATGCAATGGTTGAAACATTCGAGTTTGATGTCATACATAACTCGTAGAGACTTTAGATTTAATTAGTTGTGTGTAGCTATTTAACCATTTTTGTATTTTCAACTGGATCGACAAAGACTGATTTATAACTTAAAATTCAATTTTTTAAAACAACCCAAAGTTTTATTTATTCTCTAAATTTTTTTAGTCATATGTAGTAGAATAGAGTCAAATTTTGGAGTCATATATATATATATATATGTATAATATATATAACAACTAGACTACTAAACAGAGTTCAACAACTATTTAAACACTTAAGCACTAGTGGCTCTGACCTAAAATTGGTAAAGCTTGTGCTTTATGCGCTAAATTATATCATCAATTTAAGGGTATCAAAGTACATTAATGTTTATATAATATAGTGGTTATATATGCCTTTAGTGTGGATTATGTTGTATTCGATGCCCATGAATGTATTGTTTTGTAATTTTCAAAAAATTGTTTAGTACAACATGAGTCATGGGACATCAAATTTTTGTTTTATTTTAGGCAAAGTTTTATATTGGATCGGCCTTAACTTAAATATAATCTAAACATACATTAATTGGATACTAGCTAATACTATCATCCCTTCAACCATATATATATTAAAAAGTAAGCACACTTATAAATACAAAAATATATAGAAATATGTCGTTAGGCAATATATATTAATATATATGAATTAGTTATTATAAGAATTTTAAAATGAGAGAATTTCTAGAAGGAATTATAACGTGAATCATGTTGCAGATCGTAAAAGTTAATAAAGATCCCACCCAACTAGCTGGAAATCGTCCTCATAGTTTCTTCTCGATAACATACATGAATAGAAATAATATCGAAAATGAAAAACAACACATAATAGATGTATATGATATGGTAGTAGTTGTGAGGTAACACATATTGCATTAAAACTTTTGGGTCCGGATGATCAATACGATTCAATTTGGTTATGGGCTATTATCTAATTCTGCACCCTTCACTTGAACACGATAATGATGACCAAAACAATAATAGCCTGGTCATATTTTTTTTTAACATTAAATCGACAAAATCCGATCTATAACCTAAAACCCACTCTAAAATTCTTTTTTAAGCTACCATAATCCATAGTTTTAGCTTGCACTATTTCTATTTTTTCTAAATTATACTCCCTCCGTTTCAATATATAAGAGGTTTTAAGATTTTTATTTTGTTTCAATTTATAAGGTGTTTTGCATAGATATATGCAAAATTTAATGAAGTTAATATTATTTGACCTTTAATATTCTGCAGAATTATTTATGATTGGTTAGATTGAATTTATGTTAAATATTTAAACAATTTTTTAGAGACAATTATATATTTCTTAATCTTTGTGAAAAAAATATTAGAAACACAGATTAGATTGCAAGAAGAAGTTAAAATCCATTGATTC